>BPLR01009424.1:0-66699 GCA_021605095.1 Caerostris extrusa | reverse complement strand
ATTGCTTGGTTAGCTTTTTGTAGTTTGTGGGTGGTTTTTTTTTTAGTTGGTTGAAAGTAAACTGAATTAAAGGAAAGTTATTTGTTCTGTTTTTAAGTTTAAAAAGTGCTTATTTTATATTTTGTTAGTTAAATTTCTATGAATAAGTTAAATATTTTTAAATGATTATTTTTTCTTTCAAATATGGTTTGATATTTCATAAAATATGGTCAATATTTAACATAATGTTTGGATAATATTAAAAAATACACTGCCCAAACTAATCAGATGATGTGATTTTAAGTATAAATTGCGGATAAGGAAATATTTTGGTGACTTTTGTAGTTTGTGGGTGGTTTTTTTTTTTCTAGTTAGTTAAAAGTAAACTGAACTGTAGGTTGAAAAAAGTTATTTGTTCTGTTTTTAAGTTTACTTTTTATATTTTGTTAGTTAAATTTCTATAAATAAGTTTTTAAATGATGATAAATATTTTTAAGTGACGATTTTTTTTCTTTCAAATATGTTTTGCTATTATATTTAACATAGTGTGCTAGGATAATATTAAAGAATACACTGCCCAAATGTTATGATTTTAAGTATAAATTGCTGATGATTAAATGTTTTGGTGACTGATATACGATGTAAAAGGCGTTGTAAGATGCGTGAAAAGATTTGGTTTGTCCCTCTACGGTCATTTGTGAACACTTTAAGCTAATTATTCCGGGGCCTACAGTTTAACGTGGATTCCGAACCATCCATGCCACCGCCATGATTTGAACCTGGAGCCTGTGGTATCAACAACCAGAGCATTAGCCGATTGGCCATCAGGCTGCATAAGAAAAGAAGAAGCAACGAGTAAGGAATAATTAAATTTTATTTATATTTGTCAGTAAACAAAATTCACAATTCGTGCATATTATTCTAACAAACAAAAACATTTTATTTCTCGGATATAAATGAGTTTCAATAATGGGTTTTTTTCCCATGACCGAAAGCAATATCGAACACCTACGGGGCTTGAAATCAATGAGGTTATCAATGAGCGACTGAGATAATCTCTCCCACTCCTGTAGAAGAGAGCTTTCCAACTACTGAATTGGGGGGCTAAGTGGCTAGTAACCTTTCTCCCTAGAATATCCCAAACATGGTCTATTGCAGGGTCGGCAACCTTTTTGAGTCGGAAGAGCCAAAAATTATAGTTTACAAAATTTCAAAGTTTTTAAAGAGCCACAAAAGTTTTTCTTGCCAACAATAAATAGTACTCGCATAAATAGTTTTTTGATAAAAACTAATCTATTTATTTATAAGAAAAAAATGTCTATTTATTCATATATAAGTAGTGTTTTTCACAACAAATTAGATAATATATATATGGCATTATTAGATAATTACTTATTATTTAAGTAAAACAATTACTTAATTTACTTACAACACTAACTTGAACTTCAATAACAAACAATTGAGCAAACAAATTCAATGGGAGCGTTGGCTTTGCATGGTTTTAGAAAGTTTGGATAAATTTGGCCCATAATTTGTTGTTTTAAGTTTCAAACACGACTCTAAATTTTCATTTGTTAGTTTGCTTCTTACTTTACTTTTAATTATATTAATGCAAGAGAACGCTTGCTCCCACGAATATATCGATCCGAAGATAGTCAGCATTCCAAATGCCAATTTCTTCACTTCACTGTAGCAATCTGGAAGACTATTCCATGCGTCGAATACAAGTGCCTCAACTCGCGACATTTCTTTTAAAGCTGTCCTCTTTTGTTGCGTTCCGTACATACATTTCTGGACCTCCAACATTCTTTTCAAAATTTCCCACTCCACAAAGCTTTACTTTTTAAATCGATCAATTGCATTTCTAGAGATCCAGTATCAATTCCAAATGGCTCAATGTGGATTTCGTTACTATTTGTGTTGAGAGGATTTACTATGAATACTAGAGTGGTTTTGTTTGTTTTGAATTGCTCAAATCTGTCAGCAAATTAATCTTCAATTTTTTTTATAACTGTGCTGAAGTACCTCGTGTCAACAGTTGCACTGGTTTTATTGCGATATTGCTTTTTAGAAATTGAAAATGAAGTAATTTACCGCTCTGAATATCTTCTGCAAAAGAAATTAATTTTCTTCAAAACAAACCAATTCTTCTACCAAAACAAAGACTGGGTTTCCCTTTCCTTGCAGTTTTAGATTCAGCTCATTTAACTTTGCTGTGATATCCACCATAAAGTAAAATTTTTGCAACTATTGTCGTTCTCTAATGCAGGTGATTAATGCCTTTTCATTTAGAATGTATTTATTTATTTCATTCAAGCACAAAGCAAAACGTTTCAACACCTTACCTTTTGGAAAGCCATCGCACTTTATTGTGAAGAAGGAGGTCGGAATACTGAGTCTCCATTTCGTTTAAGAATTTAAACTGACGATGGTAGAGTGCTTTTGACAAGATGCTATTAACAATCTTGATTACCAAATTCATGACCTCAACTATTTCGGCCGGAAATGTTTTGGGAACAAAGCGCTTCTTGGTGTATTATGCAGTGAAACGTAAGAATTTCGTGGTTTAATTTGCTCTGAAGAATCGTTGTTGCCCCTTTATTTTTTTCCTGTCCTACTTCTGGCTCCATCAATTGCTAATGAAGTGATTTTATTTAAATCGATCTTATTGTCTTCAAGGCATTTATGCACAGGCATTCGCTATATCTTCCCTTCTATTTTGTCCCGAGCGGTATCAATCCTAGAAGTTCCTTTTGGACCTTGGGAAGACATATATACCTGACAAAAAGGGCAACTTGTGCCGTGTCTTTTATGTCGCAAGACTTATCTATAGCAAGTGATAAGGCAGAAGAAAGTTGAATGTCTTCCACCTGCAAATATGTTACATTTGAAGATATACATTTGTTACATTTGAAGATTTTCTTTGATAAAATAAATAATATTTTCGTATGGAACTAAAGAGCCGCAGCTTCACATCCAAAGCCATAGCATGTGGCTCACGAGCCGCAGGTTGCCGACCCCTGGTCTATTGGATTCATGTCCGAGGAAATATTCAATTCATTCCAATGACTTTTATCGAAGAGGAAATTGTCCACTTGCTGAACACGATGTGGTCTGGCGTTATTATCCATGAAAATGAATTCATCCCCGATGGCTACAGCGTAAAGGACCACAATAGATCTCAGGATATATATCGTTGAGTCGTTAGCGCTCTATTTCTGATAGTGTGCACGTTGGTGCGGCCTTTCATAGAAATGCGACCCAAACCATCCCTCCGCCTCCTTTAAATCGGATACTTTCATGCACAAATGCAGAAGTATTCCGTGTACCAGGTTCTCTCAGATTAAAATCCACCTATTCTCAGGTTGTACATTAAAGCGGGACTCGTCAGTGAAGAACTTTTACTCCACTCAGCTTATTTCTTCCAGACACTGGAACTTCTCGGATGTGGACGAGATGTGTTCTGGTACACGGAATACTCCTGCATTTGTGCATGAAAATATCCGATTTAACGGAGGCGGAGGGATGGTTTGGGTCCCATTTCTATTACAGGAACATCTCGTTCCCATCTGAGATGCCCCTGTGTCCACCTTCTGCGGGCACGATGGTCATGTGTCCACGAAACAAAAAACCAGTGGTCAGCGAGTATACCAACCCACATGGTGGAATTGATTTCGAATAATCCGATTTAAAACTTTTGTACCTCTGAAGGTGCAGTAGCAAGAAAATTAAGTTTCATAATGCGGTTTCTTCTGGCAGTTAGTATTAAATACCGATCCATATTTAATGTTATTACATGCGTACGACCTTGTATTAATCGTCGGCAAGCATTTCCAGTTAAAAAAAACGAGTCCATTGTCTGGAAATGATACTTTGAGAATCTCCCAACTCTTCCGCTAAAACGGGATTGCGTTTGACCCGCTTCTAAATGACCGATGGCCGTCCAGACTACTGATTGAGCTATAATCATCTTGCTGGAACATCGTAGTATTACAAAACATTAAACGAGTATCAATTGTTTTTAATCTACACTACACAGAAGGTATGCTGCAGGTCGCTTTTCACTCCTTGTATAAAACGCGTAGTTTTCAATTTCATAGACAAAAATTTGCATGCTCCAAATTTTTGTAATTGTTATAATTTACCTTTTTAATTTTTGTTAAAAAGTTGTCGATTATAGGGTTATTTCATACCGAACTCACAATATCCCCTAATTGTTTTGAGAAATGTATAAAGATTCGTCCCGTATAAATTCCTTTTTTATTTATAAGTTTAAAATAGTATTTTCTTTTTCAATTTACTTGTTATAAAAAATTTTATAGTTTAACATTAAACTGATTGAATGAAATTACTTATTTTCTTGTAAATGTATAAGTGTGCAATTTCCTTATGATTCCGTAATCCACTTCTTCTGTAAATGACCTCCTTTTAGATATTTAAACAATTTAAAAATTTCTAAAAATTTTATTGTGCTCTTGGTGAAATGGGAATGAAAACAGATAATTCCTAATGGAACTGGAACATATTTAGCATTACCTAAGAAATGTTAAAACAGCCTGCTCAGCTATCAATACTACAGGCAGTCCTTCCGGAAGATCTTATTAATGCTCGCAGTTATGTTACGAAGAAAATGTGGAAAAGACTCTCTCGTCATTTCTACAACAGCAAATCAGGTTACCAGATTATATGTTGATTTTTTTTCACGTTTCCTACAACGTATCACTTCTCAACAGGGGAATGGGAATTATTGCCATTTGGGATTTTAGAGGTATCTGATCCACATTTGAGTTTCGAATAAAAACAAAATTTGAAAACTTCCACAAGACAGACCCTGATTGACAATAAAGTACACACGTAAATTTTGTCATTGGTATTGAATTTCCTCTCTTTCCACTGAATTAACACATTATTCTGCGTGCAAGACGACGTGCTATAAATTTACGAACATATGTTAGTCTACTGCTTTACAGGATCTTAACTAAGGGAATGAGAATCAAATTTGATTTCTTCCTCTAAACCCTCCATGACTGATCCGCCGGGGATCCTACAAACCGACACAAATATAGTTACTACTATGTCCAAAAAGTAAGACCAGTTTTCAATTTTAATTTCAAGGGCATGTGGTATTTCAATTATTTTTTCTTTTTAGGTTGTTGGACTATCCTTGACTGTGGGAAATTTTACGCCAAAATATCCATTAGTGTTTGAGTTACACTTGGTTTTGTGAGATGCTAAAACTGATTCCGGCGATTTTTGAAATGTTACTTCATACGACTCAAAACGTTGTCTCCAGAGTGGTCTTTTGAGTTTACTGAAAAGCCAGAAGTAGCACGATGCTAAATCAGGTGAATATGGTAGTTGTAGTACGATATGGGTTTCATTTTTGGCAAAAAGTTGCGAAAAAAAATGCTGTGGGAGCTGGCGCATTCAGTGTTTTCGGTACCGATCGATATTAGACGCGTTTGAGGCCCAAAACATCTTTTGAAATGGAATTTTGAAATTCCAACATCAGCAGCAAGGTCTCTAATTGTAAATTGATGGTTTGCAAGCACCAAATCTTTTTAAATTTTGGACGTGAGCTTGATGGTCGACCAGACGGCTTTTTCGTCTTTAACGCGTTCTCTCTGCCTTCTTTGAACTGTGTATACCCCTTCTAAACATTTCTTTCCGATATAGGAATGCTCACCGAATACCTTCTGCAACATACTATACGTTTCTGAAACGAGATTGAAAGCAAGTTCTTTGCTCAATTAATTCAGACATTTCAAAAATCGCCGGAATCAGTTTTAGCGTCTCACAAAGCCAAGCTTAACTCAAACACTAATGAATATTTTGATGTAAAAATATAGCACAGATGTCAAGGACAGTGCCAACAACCTAAAAAGGAAAAAAATGGAAATACCATATGCCCGGAAAATTTAAATTGAAAATTGGTCTTACTATTTGGACAAAGTAGTATGTTGATTGATCTAGTTGTTTTTTGAGCGTTTACAGAAGAAATTGCACTGACAAAATTAAATGTCTGTTCTTTTCCTCTCTAGATTGCGTGGGCGAAGACATGGAGAATGGATGCGGATACACAGGTTTTGTGAACGGCCTGAGCTTCAGACGATTCTACGTTTGCAATTACGGACCCGCGTATGTATTTTATTTACTTATTCAATGCTCTTACAATTCATAAGCTGCAACTTTTCATGGAATAAATTCTAAAGTATTAACCCTCTACTCAAGTGATTGCAGCAGGTTGCTATGAACAAATAAGTTTTATCCTTTTACAGGAAGGGTGTAGGGAGACAGAGAGGTTTCGTAGTTTCCACACTGAGCTACTGACAGAATTTCATTGCGAAAACTTTTTTTTTTTCTCTTTTCTTTTTTTTCACATCACATCCCCGTACATAACACTAATGTAGCCCCCTACCGGTTACAAAAGGGAGGGTGAAACATCGGTGGGTCTCAAGTATATTATAAATTAGCCCACCGACAGGTGCTGAGGGGAGGACAGTGCCTTGTCGCTCTACTGTCATGTTGTGCACACTTTAGGCTAAACAGACCGGTATCTACAGTTTAAAGTGGATTCCGAACCACTAACAAACATCCATGGCACCGCCGGGACTCGAAACCGAAACCTGTGGTACCGAGCGCCAGAGCGCTAACCACTCGGCCATTCAGGCTCCCAGTGGACTTTTAGAAGTAATTTCCCTGCCCTGCATGGCAGAAAACCTGACAAACTATTATGATTTAAAAGGACGAATTAAGAACAAACCATATGAAATGAATAAATTTAAAACTGCGACCAGTGGGCACTGATGTAAGTTTTGTATCGTAGACGCATAGAGCTCTATACATTTAAAACAATTTCGGGCATGACTCGTATATATATATATATATATATAACTCCCTGGCACTACAGTTCATGTTGGACCATGGCCGTCTGTCTACTGGTAGATACCGATACAGGTGATGTAGGGTTGTCAGCCTTACGCCCAACTATCTACAGTCGCATTAGGCCGTGACCTACCTCTTAAAGTTGGTTTCAAACCATTACAAACATTCCAAATTTTCATAACACCTCTGGAACTCGAAACCTGGGGCACCGAGGGCCAGCCAATCGATCAACAGACACCACACACACATATTATATATCTGGTGATATAAGGGGCCAAGAAACAAATCCATAAGAAGCATCTCATTAATTCCTGATATCAATGTTAAAGTTTGTATGTGCACCACTTTGCTGATATTAAATTCCTCTTTGATTAGACTGAGGAACATCTTGCTTTGTCTTTTACATTTACAATGATGTGTCTTGAATTCCCCCATTTCAAATTTTTCTTAGACATCAGTACTTAAACATGGCTTTTCCAAACACTTATTATGTTAAACAAAAACAATTTGTTTTGATTCTTAATAATGCCCTTTACAATTCCTTACAACGTTTTGTTTGTATAAGTTGTAAAAATAACTTTATATATCTATCTATATATTAATGAATATTTCTCTTAATGTTGCTTTTTCAGTTTGTGAAGGGGAAAAATAATTCCAATATTATGTCATTACAGGGGAAATATTCTTACTGAACCTATGTACGAAACAGGAGAGCCTTGTTCGGATTGTCCTATTAATTCCTGCTGCGGTCAAAACTGTACCGGAGAAGCTGAATTTCCTGGATTATGCAGTAAAATATTCTTAATTATTATTATAATTATACTTATGCATTTCTCGGAAGGTGCCATCTTATGCCAGGGATGGCAAACTATGGCCCTCGGGCCAACTCAGTTGATTCTATCCGGCCAGTGGACAGAATTTTAATTTGCCGGTCAGAGACAAATTAAAAGAAATATATGTTTATATATTATATATCCATCTCCTTTTCTACTTTGATTAACTATTTTTTCTTCCTTTTTTTCAAAAGTCGGATGGTCTTTTACTTTCTCTATTTGGATATTTTTACCATGCCTTTCAGCGTAAATTGTTATGCACTGAGGTCAGATTTTCAGGTTGAATTAATTGAGTTGCAATCTAACAATAGTCTGAAGCAGTTGTTTCTAAATATGCCAAAGTAAGAGTTTTACAAATCATTATCGAAAGTAAGTTTCCCAAATTTAATATCTCATGTCCAGAAAATCAGTGCTATGTTTGCTTCATCTTATATATCTTTCATCTTTAAAGTGGACTCCGAACCCCTAACAACATCCATGATTAGATCACCGAAGTCAAGCATCATTGGGCGCGGTCAGTACTTGGGTGGATGACCACCTGGGAACACTGCGTGCCGTTGGCATACACAAATTTGGGACCTGAATGACCGAGTGTCTAGCGCACAGGTTTCGGGTTCGAATCCCGGCGGTGCCATGGATGTTTGTAGTGGTTCGAAATCCACTTTACGCCTTAGGTCCCGGTCTCCTACGACTGTAAGAGCGTCACGGAGCCAAAGTCAGACTTCTACCTACGGGGTGCTCCATCACAACAGAAGCTGCTTCCTTCCCCTTCAATAATGAGCACGTATGGGCTCGTGGGCTTGACCAGCCAAGTGGGATAAGAAACAACAACATCCATGATACCGGCGGGATTTAAACCCGAGAAATTGTGGTCCCAATGCCAGAACGCTAGCCACTTGGCCATCATACCCCGATTCCGAACTCCTAGCCATCCATGCCACCGCCAAGATTCGAATTGAGGAGAAACATGTGGTTCCAAAGGCCAGAGCCCTAGCCTATTAAAGAGTAAAGGAAAATTCGATACACGCCACATTCCAATCCTGGGTACCAAACTGAGGTAGGCCGCAGTAGTTCAGTAGTTTTAAACTACTGAAACTACAAAAAAGATATTGTGAATTAAATTTTTTTTGTACTCAAAAGACATAGAAGTCTTTCAATTTTTAAAAACTACATAAATAACTTTTAAACTACTAAAAAAACTCCCTTAATATAAAATGCATTAAATTCAACATTACATAATTAATTTTTACTACAAAGAAACGTTATTTAATATATGTTTTGACATACAAGCTATATTATCATTAAATTTGTAATTCCAAATATTTTATACTTTAATGAATATTTAATTTCTTTTTTCGATCTGACATAATCGCCTTTAATGCTTTTAGAAAAGAACAAAATTTTCTTTGTGCATTTTCAATAATAAATGACACTTAATAAAAAAAAAAAAAAAACATAATTTCCATTTAATGCTCCTCTCTTTCTACACCAAAACAAAAAAAAATAATCAAGTCCATAAAAAAGCATCTAGATACTTAAAATGTAATTAAAGTCATTTTTAAAATAATAAAAAATACAGCTCTAAAATAGTTGTAGTGACGCAAATTTTTTGAATATTTTTTTTTGACAAAGTTAAATTTTCTTATGGACCATTATGAATATGGTTTCTTTTTATTTATTTTAAAATGAGCATTTTAAAAAGATGGTTATTAAATTTCAAAAGAATGAATTCATTTAACATTTGTTTTTGTTTTCTGCTACAATACTAAACTAGCCTATTGACCATCAGGCCGCCCTTTCCTTAGAAAGAGTAAAAGAGAATACGATACACGCCACATTCCAATCAGGGGTACCAAACTGAGGTAGTCCGCATACTGTATTTGAAATATAGTAGTTCCCTGTGGTGCAGAAAGAATAACGCCGAGTTTGCTACTACAATTCTAAACACAAAGGGCTTACCTCAAAATGCTCGATATTTAAGAACAACTTCTTATAAATGCATCTTTGTTGAAATGAAAATAATGCTCTTTATTGCCAAGCGAGCGTTAGTAAGGTGATGATCGAGGGGCTAGCACTCTGGGTACCACAAGTTCAAATCCCTGCGGTGGCATGGATGTTTGTAGCGGTTCGGAATGCACTTTAAGCGTAGGTCCCGGTCTCATATGACAGTAGAGCGTCACAGAGCCCAATCGGACTTCTTCTCACGCACATCATTCCCAAACTGTAAAGGTTCAACTCAGCTCTAGACACTGTGGTGTATTAGTAGTGCTTTAGTAAGGAAAGGAAAGTAATGTTGGAAAAACTCTTATATAATAATATTTACAATATGTACTTATGAGAGTTAAAAATGAAGTATGAAAAATTAAAATTATAAAAATAAAAAAATTATATAATCGCCGCTGAGCCGATATGCAGGTCACTCGTACAAATATTTAATAAACAATCAAAGAAAGAAAAAGTTTTAATTAATTATTTAATTATACAATTATTAGCTTGTGAAAGAAATTTTAAAATAAATAAACCATTAAGAAATATTTAATATAATTATTAGCTCGTGAAAGAAATTTGGAAAAAAAAAATAATAAATAAACCAATGAGAAACATTGAAAGTCATCCATTTCTCCTTAAAACAATACCCATTATTTCATGGGCCAAAATCAATAAATAATTTAACCAAACTCTTTTGCAAAAAACTTGTGTTCATCTTCATAGATTTTATAACTAAATAAAAAATGCAATTTGGTTAATCAGTCAAAATTTATTAGGTATAATGAAAAACATTTAAATCAGAATATTGACAATAAATGCTTCATTCATTTTCATTCCAGAAATGGAAGATCCAAATAAAGCACCCACTTATCCAGACAACACAGACAACGCCCTGTTTCACTGTGATGGCGAGTCTAAGAATTCCGATTGCAATGCAACAGTGGAAGGAACTAATCGGTGGGCGACCATAGAGACCCTTATAGGTATGATTGTGCAAAACTGTAATTTTTATTAATAAAATATAACTAACTTCTTTTACGTTTCTAGAATTCTGTAGAAGCTTCACTTGAGGTACAGTGATAGTGAGATGAAGGTTGCTTGCAAGATTTCAAATCTCTCTAGTAAGAGTGCACTTCAATCTCTATTTTGTCAACATTAAATTCGATGGTTTTGGGAATAGATTCGATGGATTTTATGATAGTCGCAGTGACATGAAGCTAGCTTGCAAGATTTCAAATCTCTCTAGTAAGAGTGCACTTCAATCTCTATTTTGTCAACATTAAATTCGATGGTTTTGGGAATAGATTCGATGGATTTTATGATAGTCACAGTGACATGAAGCTAGCTTGCAAGATTTCAAATCTCTAGTAAGAGTGCACTTCAATCTCTATTTTGTCATTAAATTCGATGGTTTTGGGAATAGATTCGATGGATTTTATGATAGTCGCAGTGACATGAAGCTAGCTTGCAAGATTTCAAATCTCTCTAGTAAGAGTGCACTTCAATCTCTATTTTGTCAACATTAAATTCGATGGTTTTGGGAATAGATTCGATGGATTTTATGATAGTCGCAGTGACATGAAGCTAGCTTGCAAGATTTCAAATCTCTAGTAAGAGTGCACTTCAATCTCTATTTTGTCAACATTAAATTCGATGGTTTTGGGAATAGATTCGATGGATTTTATGATAGTCGCAGTGACATGAAGCTAGCTTGCAAGATTTCAAATCTCTCTAGTAAGAGTGCACTTCAATCTTTTTTCAACATCAAATTAGATGGTTTTTAAGATAGTGGTAGGGACATCAGATTCCTCTAGTAGAGTGCACTTCAATCTCTACATAGACAACATCAAATTCGGTGTTTTTAAGATAGTTGTAGTGACATTAGATTCCTCTATTAAAATACACTTCAATCTCTACTTTTACAACTTCAAATTAGATGGTTTTGGGAATAGATTTTATGGTTTTTATGATAGTCGTAGTGACATGAAGCTAGCTTGCAAGATTTCAAATCTCTCTAGTAGAGTCCACTTCAATCTCTACTTTGATGACGTCAAATTCGATGGTTTTTATGATAGTCGGTCGATGTTTATGATATGTCGTGACATCAGATTCCTCTAGCAAAGTACACTTCAATATCTACTTTTACAACATTAAATTCAAGGGTTTTGTAATAGAACGATGCATAAATTCGGTGGTTTTTTTAGGATAGTGGTAGTGACATGTAGCTAAGTTACAAGATTTCAAATCTCTCTAGTAGAGTGCACTTTAACCTCTACTTTGACAGCATCATTTTTGTGATAGACTCGATGGATATATTCGTTAGTTTTTACGATAGCGATAGTGAGATGAAGCTAGCTTGCAAGATTTCAAATTTCTCTAGTAGAGCGCACTTCAATCTCTACTTTGACAGCATCAAATTCTATGGGTTTTTGTGATAGACTGTCTCTAGCATGCCTTAATCGTGGCTCAGGGATAGAGCGAGAAAATTTCAAAAAGATTAGCTTGCTATTAAAACGAATTCTATGTTGTTGAAGTTAAGATATTTTTGAAATAAATGTGACAATTGATGACTGTCAGAGCTAATCCATCTGCAATACAGATCTGGCTTACGAGTACGCCAACTGACGACATCTGTTTTAACCAATTACTTTAATTCTTATTTTTAAAAACATGTAAACCCCCAAACCAGAACAACGTCGTATTCACACATCGTTAATAAAGAAATATGTTGTAACAGCCAACAATGCTGCTTAACTTATTTCTCCTTAACGTAATCTTAGAAACATATCTTAGAAACATTATCGAAATACAAAGCGATTTTTGTAAAAAAAGAAATTACTCCAAAACTGGGAAAACTTCACCTGCGACCTGCCTTGTGGTGGTAATCAAATATCAATTTAGTCGCTCTCGAGTAATTAGCATTGATTTTACAGGGAGCGTCATCTCCATAGTTCTGGAGGAAGGAGAGTCGGCCACGGCGTTTCAAGAAAAAAAAATCTCGCCCCGCGGAGGGAAGTTCTGCATTCGGACTCTTCTCAGAAAGGGTCCGACTGTAGCCGGCAACAAGACAGAAGTCGCTTGAGAGCCGACTTCAAAATGAAGAACTCTGATCCGGTCACAATTGATATGGATGATGCCCAAGAAAACTTCTCTCCTTACGATCTCAATCTATCGTGGGAAGCAGAAACTGAGGTAAGTAGGCAGTGCACAATGATTATTCTTCTTAAGATTGAGAATTCTAACTGTCCTTTTTTGCCCGACTCGTGGTTCTATAGTAATCTATGTAGTTAACGTACAGAATAGCTCAAGTGTAAATCCACTTGGTGTTGCAGTCACTGCTCTCAAAAGTAAGGAGACTTGATGGTGGTTGTGTCTCCGTATGTGAACATCTCCATCGACAAACATACTTCTGGTGCGAGTTTTGCAAATTTTCTGTCTTAAGACACACCAATACCAGGGACGACTATCCATAAAAATCTTTTATTAAGGCAATTTCTTTTTTTTTCATCAACTGTCAGTGGGCTCTCCATGGCATACAGAAATTGAAGCGAATCCCACCGATGTAGGAAGAAAGAATATACAATTTAAAATAAAATATAAAAAAATTATAACTACATATTTTGTTCTTTTCCGTTATATTATCAGCACTTTCATTGAACTTCTTTTCGCGTGCACATTTCTTTTTAGCAGCACCTTCATTGAACTTCTTTTCGCGTGAACATTTCTTTAGCAGCACCTTCATTGAACTTCTTTTCGGGTGCACATTTCTTTAGCAGCACCTTACAAAAAGAATTTAATAGGCATAGAGGCTTTTTAATACATTCTTTAATTTATTTTATATGATAAAATATTAATTGTTCAAACTGTGGTCGCATGAAGATGAAGTATTTAAGAATTTGTTTGAACAAACTGTCGGTATGTTTTGATGCTACTGCTTTCAGAAACGAGTCACACCACTGTGCCAAAGTTTAAAAATATGAACTTCTAGCACACACAGTCAAGTTTTCTTAGTAAGAGTTCTTTTAGTTTACTTCAATGTGAATTGTTAAATTCAGGACATTTACCTCTAAAAGTCCTTCCGGAAGACAATTATCTCCCTCTAATCCTCGGGTGAACTGTTTATGGCGTACATGAAATCCTACAAATAAAAGTTATCCTTATTTCTTTATGTAATGACTTTTACCAGGAGTCTGTAGTGGTCTGGTGCCTAACTCGTAAAACTTCAGAACTTTATAGCGATATTCCTTTGAAATTTACGGCTTGTAAAATATAAATGGTAATACAATAGTTGTTACCAGTGTCCAGTTCTTCTCGAGTACTGATACCGTCTAAAGTTGTTAATAACAGGAAGGGAATACAAATCAGGGTTATGGTATGTCTATCAGCAAAAAGTGTTTTCTAGGGATTCTCATCTCTGACGAAGCTGGGTTCGAAATACGAGAAACAAGAAAAACCAGAAGTTCCCTAATCTAACCCGGGAATGGATACGATAAGTCCGTATATTATTTTTGTCCTGAGAAAAAGAAGTTGATTGAGACATAGAACCACCCTTGTGCCACTCCTTAGTATGTTTGGTTCAAAGTGTAATGGCATAGAGGTCCATACTGGCCCTAAGGTATATCCATAGACCTCAATGAATACGGATGTTGCATCGGTAAATTTCCATGATCTAATATTGATTTTCCTGATGTCGAGTTTCAGTTTGTATGCAGTAGGTAAAAACGTTATTGAAGAAATTATAACTATTTAAAAGTTGTGATATGTATTAAAATTAAGACAGTGCTGTTGCTGCTGAACTCCATTTAATAAAGAACAAGTTTTTGTTTTAAAAATAATATAGTTTTACATTAACGATTAATTTTATGCAAATAAATTTTCTTATTTAAATTTTAAGAATGCTCAAAGAAACATAAGAAATTTCCCCTCTATGCTTGCCGTATTGGACCAGAAACTTTCCAGCAGGCAGCCTGAATATCTATAGCAGAAGCTTTTATACACGCTACCATTTTGTTTTCACGTTTATGATAGCGACTGCAACGGATTACTGAGACACAAATCAAGCACATTCCTTGATTCGAAAGAGATTTAATTAGTTCTTTCAAAATTCTTTTACTAAAAGTGCAAGTTGTAAGAAATCTTTCTTCAATTTATCCCTCAGGTGTACTACTGAATTAACTCTCAGGAAAAAAACTTGAGCTTTTATCATTAAAAGCACAAGTCCTTTCTTGATAATAAATACATACAGAAATTAGTAAGCCCAACTTCAGTAAAACATATGTATTGTCGTGAAAGTCTAAGCGACGATGTAATTTTTTAAGAAAACATTATGAAATGTTGCTATCAGTTCAATTCTACCCAATCTAGTAGAGATGTAATTCGCATGCCTGTATCAAAAATAAGATACCACAGATGCATTGGAGGCATGCAGAACTCTTTTCAATGCAAAAGAGCAATAAAAAGTATAAAAAAAGGATTGCAATAAAAGGACAAAAAGCTCTATTAGAGACATTCTCTGCAATTTTAAATGAGTTCATTGATGAGCAATATGTCTTGAAAAAAACCATTTGTACGAACTTACTCGTGATAGAATGATCGGCAAGTGTGAGGAAGGACGTATTGTAGCCCATGAGTTTCATCGCTTATAGCTTCCTCGGGGTTGGAAAGACTTCCACTAAACCTGGAGACAACGACCACCATAATATAACATAGGTGGTCGATCAAAAAAGATCAGCTGCGATGGATGACCGGTATATGGCCCTGCAGGTAAAAAAGATCGATACCAGTCAGCGAGAAATATTACTATTACACCACACCGCATCACTGTGCCTAGAGTTTGAATGCACCCATACGTTTTGTAAATGATGTGGGTGAATTCTTGTTTGCACACAAAAAGAAGGCAGCAAGTAAGTAGAGAGTTTCTTAAAAAAAAAAGATTTAGTGTTAAGAAGGGGGTAGGAATGAACATCGCAACAGCGGGTAACATTGCTCAACTGCTTCCCACGGCAACAGGACGAAAAGTGTAGTATTTCTGAACCTTCCACCTACCTTCTGTATCTCATTGAATACTACCTATCAGCGAAGGGCATAAAGTCACGAAGACTGGACATCTTATCCATGGGGTCACGACATCCTTTACAGACGCGAGTCACTTTAACATCACAAGCAATTCTAAACAACAGTTGATACGGACAAAAATAGTTGCCGGGTTTTACCCCACTATGATCAAGGAAACTATAGTACTGGCGTGCTCGTCTGGAGAATCAAGAAGGATGGAAGACGGACTGAACCTTCAAATTTTTAACGAAGGTACTTCATGGAAGGTATTAAATGGAAAAAAAATTTGGTCTACTCCCCAGTGCACCAGTGGTATCGGGGCCATCGACCTAGCGGTGCTTTTGGCCCTTAATTGTTACAGGCAGGGGCAAAATGCAACCACCCGCTTGCTCAGTGGACACCTCAGAACTATGATTTTCGGAGATTGTTTGAAAGCTTTCGCCACTTGCACCAAGTGCTCCTCAGCAAGCTTCACCATCTCACATCTTGGAGTGCCTGGGGCTCAGATGTCAGGATCTCCTTGATAGTACGTTGATGGTCTTGGACTTTGTTCGGGTATTTGGATTCATGGACCTAGTCTAGCCCCGCTGGACTTTGGGGATAGGCGTAGAAGAAGAAGACGAAGGTACTCTTACCCAAAATCATTATTATCATCATGTGAGACTCCCCAAGTGAGTCTGTTTCGAAGTGACAATGGTGCAGAATTCGTTTTTAACGTCAAGCTGCAACGGACTCATGTTATAGAGGAGCAGGAAAGTAGGAAGTCACATCCCTTATTATGGGGCATCTGTTATTCTCCCTCTTGGCAGACAAGCATTTGTATCAACGTTGCTCTTTCAGAAAGCCATTTTTTTTTTTTTAATGATTATCCATTTTGGCATTAGTATACCTTCTGTATACTTTAAATACAAAATACTCTTTAGTAATTCTATTTTAAATTCCTTTTCTCCCATGTGATTTCTTGTGGAAGTCACCTTATAAAAATTATAGTTTAAAAACACTAAAAACACGCTTTTAGAGTTAATCAAACTAAAAAGTAAAAAATAATTGTTAAGATAAGAATAAAATTACTGACGAGAAATTGAATGTCACTGTTCTAAAAACGGGAGAAGGGGGGGCTCGATATCAATCGTTATTATTAGCAATTATTTTTTACTTTTTAATTCTATTAACTCTAAAAACGTGTTTTTTAGTGTTTTTAAACTATAATTTATTTTTACTTTTTAGTTTGATTAACTCTAAAAGCGTGTTTCTTAGTGTTTTTAAACTATAATTTTTAAATGATGTCCCGGTACGGAGGACTGGAACTATAGTTCTTACAATAATTTAATTGTGAGTAAAACAAAGGCTAAATGCGTCGATCCAGCCAGGATTCGAACAGGGAATCTCCTTATCCGTAGTTAGGCGCGTTATCCGTTGTGCCACTGTCCACGTAGGTTTGATTGGCTTAGGTACTTTCATTCTACATGGGTTAAATTGCTCTTCATAAGCTGAAATAAAAACACTAATCCTGGCGATCCTAATCATGATGAGATAATATTTTTAGTGTCGTCGGTCCTTGATAAGTCTACAACGTTTAAATTAAATCTGATAGCTTAAAGTAGGGCAAAATCGATCCCAAAGAGTCAATTACAAACAAACAAACATACAGGTGAAACTAATAAAAGCGTATTAAAAAAGGAAAAAAATAGACGTTATTAAGTTTACTATATCACGCTAGTGTCTATGGAGTACATATACAGAGTTAACCCTTATTCAACTGTCACTTCCATTTTTCATCAAGGAAAGGTTTTGGTTTGTATATAAATAAAGCTTATTCAACTATCATTTATCAAGAAAACGAGTGAGATTAGCGGTTAATAGGGAGAGCTGATATGACCACGAATATGAATGCAGCATAATTTAGGGATAACAGTACTTAACAACTATATAAAAACATATTTATTAAGTTTCTATGTTTTGTAAATATGTTGAAACTGTTTAAACTACTTCTGAAAAAATTTACATTTCTTACTATGGCATACTAATCTAAGTTTTCTTTTTTTTTTTTTTTTTTTTCAGTTTTCCCTTACATTCTCTGTTGGCAAAAATTCAGGTGCTCACATACTGGAAATCAAGGACATACTGGCTTACGATGGAAATTGCAGGAAGGAATAGTTTGAAAACTCGGATGTTTACTTGTTCACTCAAGAAGAATTAATTGTTTTGTTAACAATAAAGAATGCTGATCTTTATGTCGAATTTTATTATACGGAACACTGAACACTTACGCTATACAGATGATGTGTTGTTGAGTTGGTAGGCATTTTACACACATGTTGATGATGTGTGTAAGTTCTATTTTCTTTTATTCAATTCCTTCTATTAGCTCACACTCTCCCTATATATATCTTGTTCAAATTTTCGATCGTTAATAAAATACTTTTTATTCGTCCACTCAAGTTCAAATACATTTTTTTTAACTTGTGGTGGATGACACTTGATGTTAATACAGTTTTTTCAAATATTAATTCAGTAATTCAATTTAATTAATTAATTTTAGTTTTTTAGATTTAAGTTGCATATATCTACCAATAGATGGCGCCAGATAAACTTAAAAAAATGAATGAAAATTATTTATAAAGGACTTCCTGCAATATAGTGAGAAAAAAAAAAAAGAAGAAATTGATTTTTTTTTTTTTTTTTGATTTTTTTTTTTACATTACTTGTTTAAAATTATTTTAAATGGCAAAAAATATAAATAAGTTGAAGAACTATCAGTTACAAATTCGGCAATGAAATCGTAGAACCAGCCATACGTCAGCATTAATAATACATATTTTTTTGAGAAAAAAAATTTTTAAAAAACATTTAATTTAGGGGTATGAGGCTTGTAATATTTGATAAATATTTCAAAAAAATTAAAGTAACTGTTTTTCGTTTTTCCAAAATTCCATGGAATTCAACTCGACAAGCTGCAATAGGGTGGGTTTTAATCTGCAAGCTAAAATCTCACATCATAGAATGACAGCCAATCAGAAGTCTGAGTGGGCAAAAAATCGGGCTTCCGATTGGCTGGCGTACTACTACATGAAGTTTTAATATCAGGAGGAAACCCTCCTTTAATACTTAGAGCGCGACATTCCACAGTTATCGATATTTTTTTATTCCAAACTACATTTTCAGAAATAACTTGCTACGGAAGAGAAATTCAAAAAGTGGTTGGTAAATACCATACATCCTGTTAACACAACTCTGTTACAAAAAAAACTGGATAAAAATTGAATACATATCCTTTGTGCTATCAAATGTATGAACACAAAGAGCGTTTTGTAGATAAGTTTTTAAGAAATTCTAATCTTCTCTTTTGAATGTTACAAAACTATATACTTTTAAAAAATATATTATTCAAGATCTTCTTATGTTACATTTTATTCTACACAAAACCCTTGCTTCAAAAAAATATTGCAATTGCGATAGATATAAAATTGTATTTTTCAATGGTATTTTCAAAAATGAAACGGCAATGGGTTTTTTTTTTTTTCTATTACAATGAATATAGGCGGATTTATTAAAGTTTCAGTCCCACCTTTTATTATGATTTTTTATTTATTATATTTATTATGATTTATTTATTGCATTTTTAAATATAGTTTCAATTAACTTTTTGATTTTAAAACAAAACCTTTTATTTGTAAAATATTAAAAACAAAAAACAATTTTTTTTAAAAAAAAAAGTACCGAAAATAATAGGCATAGTACGCTCAAACAAGACAGTTAATGAATGAGAGTTTTATTTCTGCTAGTAGCTTGCTCTACAATTTTTGTTTCAAAAAAATTATAGTTTAAAAACACTAAAAAACACGCTTTTAGAGTTAATCAAACTAAAAAGTAAAATATAATTGTTAACATAAGAATAAAATGACTGACGAGAAAATGAATGTCACTGTTCTAAAATCGTGGGGTGTTTTGTATGACATTTTTAAACTAACTCTGCATTTCGGAATGAACTGAAAAATTATAACGATTGATATCGAGCACCCCACGTTATTAGATCAGTGACTGATGATTAACTCTAAAAAGCGTGTTTTTAAACTATAATATTTAAATGAGGTACCGGTACGGTGGACTGGAACTATAGTTCTTACAATAATTTAATTGTGAGTAAAACAAAGGCTAAATGCAAATATGTCGAGCGAGCCAGGATTCGAACAGGGAAACTCCTGATCCATGGTCAGGCGCGTTATCTGTTGTGCCACTGTCCCACGTTGGGTTGAATGTCTTAGGTAATTTCATTCTACATGGGTTAAATTGCACTTCATAAGTTAAAATAAAATCATTAATCCTGGCGATCCTAATCATGATGAGATAATAAGCTTATCAAAATATTTTAGTGTCCTCGGTCCTTGATAAGTCTACAACGTTTAAATTAAATCTGATAACTTAAAGTAGGGCAAAATTGAGCACGAAGAGTTAGTTACAAACAAACATACATACAGGTGAAACTAATAAAAGCGTACTAATAAAAACAGACTCATAACGTACAAACATAAAAGTAAAAAATACGTAAGAGTATAAATTATTATTTAAAACAGATTAATCTCCTCGTTCAATACGATAAACTTTTACTTTAAAATAAATACTTATAGAAAAGGTTTTATTAAATTAACACTCATTTTCACGTGATTTTATTCATTTCTATTTTAAAATTGACAAATATGAGTTGCAATATGTGTATAACGATCGACCCGTATCGAGTCAAGTGCTCTGTAGTTCATTTTGAACAGTCTGGCTTTCAAGATGCTAACATTTTTTTCAGAATCCTCAAAATAGTGTTTAAGGATTGGTTCATGTTTATAAAAGTTAATTTGATCATCACTTAACAGACTTCTCTGCCTGAATTGGGTAATGCTCCTTGTAGAATCTTAATATTTGCTTCTTCAAAAAGTTCTAGAGTTAATTAAATTTTGTTATATTCCTGTCGCTATTAATAATTTGGTTGTTCTTGTGAGGATTCTGCACCCTATGGTTTATAAAAAAAAAATATATTTTTATGCCTAAAAATACTTTTTCACAAATAATGTTGATCTAAAGGGCAGAATTTTAAAGTATTATATAGCAACAACTATTATTTTGTTAAGTGCAATTCAAAAATGGAAGGTGTATTTTGGCAATAAATATATAGAAAAAATACTTGCATACAGATTCTACTTCCTATACATTGAAAATATTTTCCTAACATTTAAATATTTACTTTTTTTCCCAATAAAATTAAGGATTAAAAGGGAACACGATCCGGCTTATCAAAATCCAGATCTTTATTAAAATAGGGACTGTAGATTTTAATCTTTATAGTTATTTAAATACGAAAATCGTTCAAAAAGTTATCAATTTTATTTTTTTAAGTAAAATAGTTTAGTGATCTGCAAGAAAAATGTCAACGGGACCGAGTTCTGTTCATCTCTGTTATAGAAAACAAGTAATATAAAAAAAAAATTTAAGTCAATTCGTACTTTTTTTTTTTCATTATAATTCAGAAAGTCCTTTATAAACAATTTTCTTTCATTTTTTAAAGTTTATCTGGCGCCATCTATCGGTAGATACATGCAACTTAACTCTAAAAAAAACCTAAAATTGTTTAATTAAATTTAATTACTGAATTAATATTTGAAAAAACTGTATTAGTATCCAGTATCATCCACTACAAATGAAAAGAAAATGTATTTGAGCTTGAGTGGATGAATAAAAGTGTTTTATTAACGATTGAAAATTTGAACAAGATATATATACGGAGAGTGTGAGCCAATAAAAGGAATTGAAAAAAACTGGATCGTGTTCCCTATTTTAATCTTTCATCAAAGTACGGTACTCTCTCCAAAAGTTTTCTTAATTTTTTAAGTGAAATAGTTTAGTGATTCTTCCAGAAAAATATCAAAGGTCCGAGTACTATTCATCTCTGTTATAGAAAAATATGGAAATCCTTTTAGTGTTACCTTACACGAGACATTTTTCCAATTCGTTGAACCTCGTCGAAACGAAGTCCATGAATCCCTTTTATACATCTGCATATCGGTTTAAACAACCCCAACAAAACTGGAAATCATCACAGCTGAAAGAGGAAGAACAGAAAAAAACTGCGATCGATGCGCGAGAAGTGTCCTAACGACCTGGCGAAAGGAGGAAGAGGAGGAGGAGGAAGAGCAGACATCAATTAAAACGAAATTTTCTTTGTTCCGAGCCGGGCATCCCCGGAGGATTTCCTAATGCCGTTTTAATTCCCGACTCGACGCTAGTTTTCTTGCCGCAGCTGCTCCACAAATAGATGCTGTCCCCCGCCATTCAATTCACGCTCCTCCATTATTCCATGGGTTTTCAATTCTGTTTTTGCCACACTCATTTGGACAAGGGTAAATTGACTCATTTGTGGGTGTTATTTTATCCCGTTGATTTCAATAGCGGGAGATCAGTTTACGCAAGAAAGTCAATCCTTTCGTCAACACCTATTGTGCTCTACTCTTGGCTCAGTGGTAAAAGTGCGCTGCTGGTGAACATTAGGGCTGAGG
The DNA here is from genome assembly GCA_021605095.1 of Caerostris extrusa. Lineage (NCBI taxonomy): Eukaryota > Metazoa > Arthropoda > Arachnida > Araneae > Araneidae > Caerostris > Caerostris extrusa. The sequence goes on along the minus strand of BPLR01009424.1, from coordinate 44,417 downwards.
CTCAAACCGCTGGCGACATTGTTGTAGACTGTTTCAAAAATCGAGGCGACTCGGTGGCGTTTGGTATGTTTAGCCTCTTGCCTCGTTCATCGGACCACCTGGGGGAGTTTCTCGGGTTTTCTCCTATACAATACAAATAAATAATTCTTTCGGAAGGCAATGTTACATCTTTGCCAATCGGTGGGCTGTTTGAAGGGTACGTCTGGAACGTCAGGTCCACCGATGTTTAATATATATATATTAAAAAAATATTTTCCAGATTGCTTTTTTTTTTTCGATGTTCCACTCGAAATTATAAATGGCGAACATATTGTTCCTAAATTTTAAGCAATTACTTTTTATTTATTTATAATCACTAAGCCCGACTTGGGGCTCAGTGATAACGTGCGATCATTAGGGAGGAGATTCAATACGCTGGCGGCAATGTTGTAGACACTGTTTCAAAAACGAGGTGATTCGATGACGTTTACGATGTTCAACATCTTGCCTCGTGAGTCAGACTGCCTGATGGGAGTTATCCGAGTTTTCTCCCACACGATACGGAACTGTGGTATAGTTACCCCTAAAAGTCTTCCAGGAAGGCACTTTCCTCCTCCTTCTTCAGCGACAAGGAGCCAAGTCAGACTTCTACCTACGGGTACCCCATCACAACAGAAGCTGCCCCCTTCCCTCCTCCTATGAGACCACACAGGTTCTTGGACTTGGTCTAGATGTTGCTGTCGACCAAGCGGGATAAAAAAACAGTTTCAAAGTCGAGGAGAATAGATGGGGTTTGTGCTTTACAGCATCTTGTCGCGTTAGTCGGACTACTTGGTGGGAATTTTTCGGGTTTTTTCCCATACCATACGCAATGCAAATAGTTCCCCCTAAAAGTCCGTTTTTGTGTGTCGCTGAAGAAGAAACGGGACCAAATCAGACTTCTATCTACGTGTGATCTATCATAACAGAAGCTGTCCACTTTGAAGCTGTCTATGAGTAGACTACTCATGGGATGTCCGTCCCGCACTGCAGCACACTGATGATTAGTTACACACAACACACCTATTTCATGCCATCAGTATATGACTCTTCATGACTCTTTATACTGATTAATTTTTTTCGGCAGTGGCCATGAATAGTTCTATGTGGATGAATGTCACTCTTTCGTATTTTGTTATCAACTTTTAACATTTGTCCATGTATATCTAAAATGAATTAAATGTTAATTTGGACTCATAATATTAATCCTATTTCCCTCTTTCCTACACGTTAAGCTGTAGGTCCCGGTCTAATTAGCCCAAAATCTGCAAAAAAAATGACAGTAGAGGGACAAACCAAGGCAAACCTCTTTCATGTTGGCGTCCAATGTTTTCGGATAGTTTAAGAGAAAAAAATTTTCTTGGCCATTGCTTCGGTAATTATTTTTCACCTTGTAAGTTTCTTTTCTTCCTCCCTGTTACCAGGAGTGTTATTAACTCCTCACAGCAGGAAAGTTATAAAAAATTACTCCTCCAGTAAAAGTTTGTGTGTTGCCTGTACGAATTGAATTACTAATCTTATAATTGAATTCTAAATCTCATTTTTTTTTTTTTCGTTTTATTTTAAATAGAAGCAATATAATAACTTACGAAGTTACGCTATAGGTGAGTCTGATGCAAGTCGCTTCTGTCGTATTCACGGAAGTACAGGTATAACTTAGCATACATATATCAGTAAATCTTTAATTGCTACTAAGTATTGACAAAAACATTAGTTTAACTACCACCCTCTAAAATAATTCTATAATTATTTTAAAGACTCCTTACCTCCCCTTTTCCCTTACAAAATACTAAAATTATCCCGTTTCTAAAAGGTTACCTCCTTAAAAAAAATTAATAAATAACTGCTTAATAATAAAGGTTAACAAGAACATATTGCAATCAAAACTAGCTAAAACAAATAGGCCTCACCGTCTGACCGCGATAAACAAGTTCACGTTATCTCTGACGGCATGACTATAATCATAGAGAGTGACAGCTGGTCGTAAATGGGATTCTTTGATGTGCGGAAAACACCGACTCTTACCGCACCGCGGTCGAAACGCATGGTTTTTGGTAGGGTTTTTGTCAATTCAGTATTTAATGGGTTCGCGAAAGGCATTCGTTCCCGTCTGGACGCGGCTAAATACGAAATAGATTGTAAACATAAAAAATTGCTTGATAATAAAGGGAAAAAAAGAACATACTTGAAATCAAAATTTGTTAAAGTAGATGACATTTATAAGTCTAAAGCAGTGTCAGACGAGAGGGCATAAGGGGTGAGCTGCTTTCGCTCCGAGCTCCTCCGTCTGACCTCGAAAAACAACCCACGTTGTCTCTAGTCGTGAGTGATAGCTGGTCGTAAATGGGGTACCTTTGATGTGCGGAAAAAAAACCGACTCTCACCGGAGCGCGGCCGAAACGCATGATTTTCTGGTAGGGTTTGTCAAAAACTGTATTTAACGAGTTATTATCGGGACTCGTTCCCATCTGAACGTGGCTAAATATGAAATAGATTATAAAAAAATGTATTGATAAAAGAAAACAAATATAGAGCAGTGCTGAGAATTACGAAAACAGGAACGTTAATCTGGAATTAATATTTTTTTCTTTCTAATATTTTGGTAATAATAGTTATTCAGAGAAAAATCAATCTAATTGGAAGGTGTTTCCTATAGTGACAATATTTTAATAAGCAAAGTCAAAATAATAGCATACAATTATAAGGAAACTAAAAACTCAGAAAAGGATAATTCAAACCACGCAAATGCTGGAATTAAAGTTTAACTTCAAAGAAAGTGTTTAATGATTTATGAAGTAATAAAAAGTTTGTATTTGTATAAACAATTACATAATTTAAGTATCACAGCAAGAGAAACATTGAAGATAGCGGGACGAGAGCCGAATAAGAAGTTGGGTTTGTAATTCTGTAGAAATACATTTAATTTTATTTTTGAAAATGTATTTTAATTCATCCATTGTGTTTTTATATTGCAATCGTTGAAATTTTATTGCCATCATATCCATAAAAGCAGTCACATAATCGACTTCTTTAAAGTTGCATCTCGTTTTTTATAACCAACTCAACTATAAAACAGGAAAAACCTTTAAAGATTCTAAAATCATCATAATAAAGAATAAGAACTACAAAAAAATTTGAGCTATTATAAGAATATAATTTCATGTTTTTCGTATTTATTAAATATAACACTTTTCGTCAGAATTCAAATGCAATTTTGAAAGAATTATAATCAACATACAGAATCCTATTTTCGTCCTCCAAAAGATATTGTGCTTAATAGGATATTTTTCTAACTGAAATTTCAGAACATTATTAAACAAATCATAAAATTACCTAATATTTAAAAAACGGTTAAAATACAGGATATCAAATGAGTAAAAATTAATATTAGATATTTTTTTTTTTCTTTCTAATGCAGCTGGCAAACACAGACGTCTTGGATGCCTTAAGGCAAGTGCTGCACAGACGTACTCACTTTGCATTAACCAGGGGGCGCGTGTAACTTGAAGATAAGCTACGGACGCGGAGTAACAATGCCCCCGCAACGCTCTACGATCTTATTAGAACGGGACCTACTTTTTAAAGTGGATTCCGAACCACTACAAACAACCATGGCACCGCCGGGACTTGAACCCGAAACCTGTGGCACCGAGCGCCAGAGCGCTAGCCACTCGGCCATTCAGGCCCTAATATTAGATATAATACACAGTACAATTAAACAATTTGTCTATATTGATTTGAAAAAGGTGTTTTCCTGAAATTTATATGCGTTACTTATAAGGAAATAATTAAATAATAATAATCATCAATTTAATAATAATAGATTCGTAGCTGAATCTATGTTTAATACAGCCCTACTCGTGGCTCAGTGGAAACTTCTGCGGATTAGGGCTGAGGTTCAATCCTCTGGCGGCTTTGTTGTAGACGCTGTTTCAAACAACGAGGAAACGCGATGACGTTTGTGATGTTCAACATCTTGCCTCGTGAGTCGGACTACCTGGTGGGAGTTTCCGGACTTTCTCCCATTCGATACCCACATTCGGTGTATTTCCCCCTAAAATTCATCCCGGAAGGCACTCCATCACAACAGAAGCTGCCCACTTCCCGTCCATTCCCGAGTAGGGGAATGGGTGTTCATCCCTTGCTGCAGGACACTGAGGATGAGTTGCAATAACATACATAATTAATTTTTCTAGCTTACTTAATTCATTTTTCTTATATATAAAGACAAAAGAAATATGTTCATCAAATATACTTTCAAGTTAAATTAGTTTCTTTTTTTCTTCATAATTTTAATCTACTAAAAATATTCTATCAAAAAACGATATAATGAATTAAAATCGCTTTGTACTCAAATTACATAGAAGTCTTTCAATTATAAAAGATACATAAAGAACTTTTAAATATTAAAAAAAAAAAAACTCCCTTAATATAAAATGTATTAAATTCAACATCGTATAGTTATTTTTTACTACAAAGAAACATTATATAATATAGTTTATACGTGAAAACACATTTTATCATTAAATTTGTAATTCCAAAGATTTTATACTTTAATAAATATTTAATTTCTTTTTTTTCGATCTGACATAATCGTCTTTAATGCTTTTGGAAAAGAACAAAATTTTGTTTGTGCATTTTCAATAATAAATGACACTTAATAAAAAACAGAAAAACAATTTCCATTTAATACTCCTCTCTTTCTACACCAAAACAAAAAAAAATAATCAAGTCCATAGATAAAAAAAAACTATCTAGATACTTAAAATGTAATTAAAGTCATTTTTAAAATAATAAAACTTGCAGCTCTAAAATATTTGTAGTGCCGCAGTTTTTTAACATTTTTTGCCAAAGTTAAATTTTCTTACGGAACATTATGAATATGTTTTTTTACTTATTTTAAAATGAGCATTTTAAAAAAAAAAAAGATGGTTGTTAAATTTCAAAAGAATGAATTCATTTTTGTTTTCCGTCATAATACTAACTACTTATATTATATAAAAGTATTAATTCATATTTAAAAAATCTAATTTTAATTTAAGATGTTTTATTATCATTAAAAAAATATACACTGTTTATTGTTTCTGTCAATAAATTGAGAAATAAATAACATAAATGAACCTATTAACTTTTTTTTTTACGTAAACGGACCCTGATGACCGAGTGTCTGGCGACTCGGTGCCACATGTTTCGGGTTTCGAACCTTGGCGGAACCATGGATTTTTGTAGTGCATCGGAAATCGCGTTAAACCGTAGGTCTCAGTCTAATATGACTGCTGGACGAAGGGCTGGCAACCTTACCTCGTAAAAAGAAAAGCACCTCCTGTCTCGAAACCTGAAAGTAAGCAGACGGTCTTAATCCACTATAGGGTTGCTCCGCCAATGAAGAAAAGATAAGCGGCCAAATGGCCGAGTGGCTAACGCTCAGCACCACAAGTTCAGGGTTCGAATCCCGGCAGTGACATGGGTGGTTGCAGGGGTTCGGTTCCACTTTAAACATTACGTCTCTGTCTAATGTGATCGTAGAGCGTTGTCTTGAGGTTTAGTCAGTCTTCAGTCCTTGTGGCTCCTCGCTAAAGTGAAGCTGCATATTACCCTTCGTCATGGACCAGTCGTCTGCGACGAGGACTCTTGGACCTTCTGTAAGTTTTCCTGCATTAGGGGGATTAGTAAGAATAAAGAAGAAAATAGAAGAAAATAATTCATTAACTCTATCCCAAGAAAAAAAAAAATTTTTAAGTGCGAATTTCATTTTCTGCTCCCAAATATTCTGCAAAATAAAACTAAATGGCTTATTTTATTATTTCCATTAACTTTCAGTGTCATATTTCTGAAGAAGAAGTCTACGAAAAATAGAAATGTTTAAGCGCCGTAAACAGTAATTAAAACTTTATATAATCAAACATCTAGAGCAGGGGTCTCCAAACTTTTCATAAGTACACAAAGAATGTGTATAGATCTAAGTTACCCGATGAGCATCTTTTAATAATTGGAACAAGTAAAATTGATCCACTATTGTCAGTGAAAAATTACAATTACATAAAATCCCATTAGTATTTTTTTCACAAGTGCATACCCCACGGTTTCATTCACGTTAATTTAGCTTTTACGTTCCTGGGGGATTTTCAGGATAAAAATCATATGTTTGATTCATGATATATACATTCAAAGCATCGATCTACATACATATGCGATACTCTTTACCCCAACATAACTACCGAGGGTAACAGCGGGATGTTCACTAGTATATAATGTTAGTGGGATTCATTTCAATTATTTGTTAGATGTTCTGCTTAAGCTAAATTTTCTGCGTATTATGCTTACCATTAAGCTATACCTAGCAAGTAAAAATGAAGTTATTATCATTCTATGTTTTTCATGCAACCTATTATAGCAACAATATGCTACTCTCTGTCGTGGGCCGGATGGATGACACTGGCGGGCCGGATTTGGCCCGCGGGACGTAGTTTGGAAATCCCTGATCTAGAGTAAAATTGCAAAAACGAAAACCATACAATTAAATTCCCCAAGAATCCATTACAATTGAATTACAATTTTTTATTATTTCAATGGCAGATTATGAACAGTTACAACAATTACAATTGAATTCTCCAAATCGACATCATAAAATTCCCAAGACAAATATATTTAAAGCATATCAGGAATGCAAAAGGCTACTGTCGATCTTATTAGGAACTACCTAACTATGCAACATCATTAAAATAGCTTTTGAAAAAACTGAATTTGAAGTGGATGCAATTCCATTGTAAAATCTACCTGGAGAATTTGTGTTTAAGAAACTAAGTTTGGGGCCTGATTGGCCGAGTGGCTAGCGCTCTCTCGCACCACAGGCTTCGGGTTTGAATCCCGGTGGTACCATGGATGTTTATAGTGGTTCGGAATCCACTTTAAACCGTAGGTGCCGATCTAATATGATCGTGGAGCGTTGCGAGGGTGTTGTTACTCCGAGCCCGTAGCTTATCTTCAAGCTGCACACACCTCCTGGGTGCAGCGCTTGCCTTAAGGTATCAAAGACGATTGTCTAAGCGTTTTCCAGCTGCATTAGAACAAAAAATAAATTTGAAACACGTCACACATTCTATTTATAACCATTTAATTCAAAAAATCTTGTATCCTCCACCACCGCAGTCACGAAACTAAAGATGAATATGGTGGCCATTTCCTTAGAAAGAATTTAGAGGACTATGCCACCATCCAAAATTGCAAGTTTTACCTCACCAAACATTCCGCTAAACTAGAAAATTCCATATAAAATTTTTCTTACCTTTCTAGTCCAAAATTTCGTAGAGGAGGTATCCCAAAAGTCAGGATGTACAGTCACTTCAAATAATTCCTCAATACTTTTCTTAATTTTTATTGGACGATATGATATATAAATACTATATAATATTAAAAACGGTAAGCACATAACCCGTGTCTATTACGTGTGATTACCAACAATGAAATGCGGGGTAAAAGTTTTTACACCGAAGTACGGTTGCAGTTCAAGTGGGAAGAGTTCAAAAAAAGTAAAAAAAAAATAGTAAAAGTTTCAAAAGATTTCTAGCTCGACAGTAGGTATTATAAATTTAAACAATATACAAATATAAAAATGCGCAAGCCTATTTCGATTCACTTATCTTTTCAATCACAAATATTTAATTAAAAAATAGGAATCACTGTCAAACAGAACTAAATCAAATATAAAATCCATTTTGTGCAATCCTTACAAAATATGAACCAAACATTAAAATTTTTAAAAAAAAAATGCAATATCACTCATCAAACTAAATTCTTTATTTACTTTTAATGTCTCAAAGTTTAGAAAAAATAACATTAATAAATTATTAAGAGGACTTTGGGGATAGCCTTTCAGGTATAATGAATATGTGAGGCTCCTTTGGCCTATAAAATTAGTGCATCACTTCCGTTATGTAATTTCTTCTTCTTCTTCTTCAGTGGCGCAACAGCTCCATGGTGCACCAAGGACATCTGAATGTCGGCAGATTTCGAAACATGAGATGTTTTCCTGTTACGGGGTGGGGTTGTCAGCCCTACGCCCAAAGCTCAGTAGTTCTATTAAACCGGAACCTACGGTTTAAGGGAATTAAACATTCATGATACCTTCTCAGGAATCGAATAAAATTTTGGCATCAGCCCCTTATATAATCTCACCACCATAGTAAATGAATTTCCTTTCATACGTGAAATCTCCTTTTAATTCATAAATCTTTAGTTTTTATTTTACTGCAACGTTACCCAGGCTGCACTAGAGGGACAATCAAAACTGATACACTACTCCACATTTGGCCAAAATTTTAAGCAGAAGTTCAATGATGTCATGTGAGGGAAAGGGGGGTTCGTTCCCTTCCATTCGAAGATTTAGTGAATGAATTTTTGGAGGTATATCGGCTTTCAGTGTGGCTCTCAATTATCTAATTTCGAACTTGGCTCCTCTAGTGCAGGAACTCAACATGTTATTTAAAGAACTTCAAAAGCAGATATAGCTGTCTGATAGCCAATTGGCTAGCGCTCTGGCCTTTGGTGCCTAGGTTTCAAATCTGGCTGGGGCATGGTTTGTTAGTGATTCTAAATCCCCGTTAAGCTGTAATTCTGTTAATTAGCCAAAGTGTGCAAAAAAAATGATGGTAAAGTGACAATCAAAACCAAAAACCCATCAGGACCCTTAAAGAATCTGTACACAGTAGAAAATAAATTTCCTTTCATACTTAAACTCTTCTTTTAATTTGTATATAATTTTTTTTTTAATTTACTACAATCAAGTCAAGCTCAATTGTTAAGACATGATTGTGTAAAATAATAATAGGTGCAATTGCATGTTTGAGATTTTTCCTGAAGCTAAATTTAAAAAATTTGAATGCTAAATAAAGAAATTGAAATTCTTAAATTCTTTCAAGCTCATCTAAGAACAATTGTTGAAAGTGAACAAATATGAATATATGAATGAATAAAAAGAAAAACCTTTAGTGAGTCATATATATTTGAATAAAAACGTAACTAATTTATCATTTCATCCTTAGAAATACTTATTGCTATAGTTATTGCAGCTACAATTTAATTACTAAGGCATTCATCAAGAATTCTTAGAATTTCTTATTAATCCCCAAGTAAAAATAATGTTTCAAAAAAAAATGCCTGATAAAAAATCTCGGATTTTTTTAAACTTGAAAACATTTTTTTGTACAAAGAGATATTCATGATATCTATTGAAGATGATAACATAAAATAGTTAAAAAAATACATTAGGATTGAATTTGTCAATATTCAATGCTTATTATTCTCATAAATTGAGAAAGAATGAATATTTTTTTTTTACTATACTTATAAAATTATATCCCATAAGTTTCCCAAAGAAAAAAATGCATGTATTTAATCTACATTTCCCCATCATCTTCACAAGAGGGAAAGATGCATAATTAGAAAAACTAACACCACTTTCACCCGGCGCCACGTCTGCGAAGACTAAGTAATGGTTGAATAAATATTTGATTGCCTCCTATCATATTGGCAGGCTTCATGAGGGAAGGATTTGGGGGATTCATCAATTACCCCGGCGAATTAGGTAGCTGTTTATCTGCCCGAGTCTTGCAAGAAGGCATCTTCCGCTTACTTTCGAATTAAACTCAAGGATAAAACGTTCAAATTTAAACAGCCCACTTTCGGTGCAAGCAGTTTTATGTCCCATTAATAAGTTCAATATTGATTTTCCAATGCACAAGGATTAATTTGTAGACTTGTTTCGTAACGTAGAATATGTTTCATGGATGGGTCACCTGGATAAAGTTCGTCACCAACGGCGAGGGCAATTTTTAATTATGTATCATTCAAAATCATGGACAGATCCACTCGTGGCCCAGTGGTAACGTGTGCAGCTAGCATGCAAGAGAACTCAGGTTTGAATCTGCTGGTGGAGTTCGCTGCAATCACTGCTTGGGGCAAAAGTTTTTATGATTATGACGATTTCGACAAAGTGTATAAAAAGAGACTTGCGTTGATAGTTATGGTACCTGTCAGTAGTTTTCTGTACCACACGCAAATACGCGACAGTACTCACGGTCAATAATGCCCTCTCTTTATTATTAGCAAGTGAGCTATTCGTAATATATACGGGTTGATTATAAAAAAAAAAAACTTTCTGGATATATGAGTTCCTGGCTATCATACCATTCACGTAAACTGAATGAACTTTTGGTTTAAGGTATTTTGAGGTATGCGCTCTAGAATCATATGAAAAACTATAATTAAACTTTAAACAGTTACGATTACATTGAAACGAAAATGTCAAATAACACCTTTTTTTTTTTTTTTATTGGAATGTGATCTCCATAGTGAAAAACTGTAGCGGTACCAGTAGCTCAAAAATCACCGGCGCTGGACAGACTAAGAAAAATAGTGATAACAACCAATAAGTATAGAGAGGCATTAGAAAGCAAACATTTACATTTTAATGAGTAAACAACACATTTTATTTTGTTTCACAAATTTTCCATGTATCACGTGATGAACAAATTATTTATCACATGATGACACTCTGTGCGCGGAAGATGATGGATAGCACTGAAGTTGATTCTTCTTGTTCTGGATGAAAAACAGAGACTACAATAGATGCGCCAGCGAATTCGGACATAATTCTCCTGAACGATATATGAGCAAGATACAATTTTTTGAAGGGGTGGTATTTAGTTGAAAAGAAGAGACCTTTGTTGGTAATTTCCCTCCTTGCTTGTCATATGGGAGAAACCTCTCAGCAGGAAGCCTTGCTATCGATGTTAGACGAAATCATTGTCCAATCTCTATCGAAAGCAGTGACTGCAACGGATGCCATTAGCGGATTCAAACATTAGCTCTCCTGCAACCCGGCTGCGCATGCTACCACTTGGGAGAGTGTCAGAGATTCGTTTTAACTTTTTATAACGAGTCAAAATTTATGTTAAGTCGCTAATTAAAAATAAAAAGTCAAGATTTTCAATAGTCTTGTTTGTTTCAAACTATTTTTCATGTAAAAATAACAATAAACTTAACTAATCATTCAACGGATATTATATAAAATTGATTAAGAAGCTGCAAAAAAATAATACTTCAGTATATATATATTTTTGACATTCCATTAATCCATCATTGTTTAAATGAAAGAAGCCTTTCAAATAAATTGACAATTGGAGCGAATGATAATTAACAAGATTTGAACGCGTAAGGTTTCCGAAATTACAGAGGTTTATTAAAAAAGATCCAACACTGAATAATCCAGCAAGGGTTAAAAAAAATACAGCAATATATAAAAAATCAGAATTTTTCAAATTTGAAATATTCTGAACATCATATCAAAAATAAATTTTTTTTTTTTTTCTCATACTACTTTTTCTATGAAAGTAACTCACTGTTTTTTTCCTCAAAATAAAAGTAGCCAATTCAACTTGTGGTAATATGCTCAGTTATCATGCAGAAGGATCAAGTTCGAATCCGCTGGTGTTGTACGTTGCAATCACTGTTTTCAAAAACGAGAATGACGGTAATTGTGACAACATGTGTAAAAAGTCTTGTATCGACAGTCAGGATGTTTGTGTAGTGCCAAAAGGCCTGCAGGAAGATGGTGCCACCTTTATCATCCGTCAGTCAGTTGTTCGTGACAAATGGTAAGTGGAACAAGTGGTACTGGGATTCATCATAACAGTGTACACAAGAATTACAAGGCGAATATTCTTCGAATTGAGACAAATAAACGAAAGAGGTACAGTACTTTGGTCTATATCTGGGGGTCTCAAACTTTCTAGCCTTAGGGCCATTCTGTTTACTCAGTAAGTACCAAGGGCCAAAACCATTTTAATTTTTCTGCCCTTATCTATAATTTCCAGTTAGTTGTTATGCTTAAGTCACATTTTTCGCTTATTATGCTTGTCACTAAACTTTACCTAGCAAGTAAATAAAACAGAGTTATTATCATTCTGTGTTTTTTTATCCAACTTACACAGCAATAATAAGCTATTCGCTGTCGCGGGACGGATTGATGACACTGGCGGGCCGGATTTGGCCCGCGGGTCGTAGTTTGAGACCCCTGGTCTATATCATTGTCTTAATATGTAAAAACATCTTTTTTTCAAGGAGAGGCGAAAACTTTATTGCATGCAGATTCGCATGAAGCAGGAAATGTATTAGTGGTATACATCTATAGAAACAGAACGATGTTAAAACATGTACAAAGAGTCTATTATAACTGAAATAGGAAAGATTGTTGAAGAAATAGTGGATCAACATTAATAAAGCTATTGCATGCATAAAGAAAATCAAATGCTGAAAAAGAAAAAAAATGCAACGATATTTCAATAACAATCCGAACAACGAAATCTAGAGAAGCAGAAAGGTTAAAAGGGATATTTAATTACCGAGACTCATTAAGTTGTTCGTAACTTCATTCGTAACCTTCCATTCACGGAAAATTAAGCCCAGGCAATTAGTTTCTTTGCAAATGCAAGTTAGTTAAACAGGAAAGGCAGCTTTTTGCTTTCTTCAACAAAAAGTAATAATAATAATTGTAATCACAGTTGCAATTAAGTGGAAATGCACTTTTGTTAATTAATTGTGGATGCAAAAAATTCAGAAAGCAGATAGATTTGAACAAAAGTTCTGACACCTAATTGTTCAGTATCAATGAGCAATAAGTTTATGCTCTTTGTTATTGCTTGAGTTGGTTTTAATTTAATATGCTGATTTCTTTTTTGGAAGTTGTGTTTTTTATAACGAAGGGCGCGTATTATTAATTAAAATGAGATCGCATCATAAAGATTTGTAAAAATATCATTTTCTTAACGTCATCTTTTTAATTGATGCAAGCATACATTCGGTTCGGGTCTATGGTAACTGAAATAATATGCTACATAAAGTTTGCACTGCAAATCATTGAGGTTTCCGGAAATGTTTTGTCGATGGTGTGGTTTCCAAGAGTACTGGGTATGCTGGTGACCATGGGTTCGATCCCAAAGATAGTTATCATGAGAATGAAGAGCTAGAGAATCTCAATCAACTCTGGAACCAAAGACGATTACAGTTTCGAAAAAACTCCTTCTCGTTAAACAGCTTGCTACACTGAGCCAAGCTGTTCTTCTAGCCCCATCATATACACTTGCCCATTTTAATTCAAAATCCGTAGGCTACTCTACATTTATAATATGTTTCACATCAACTATATACATTTGCCAATAACGTCGCCCATACTATACTCACTTGCTGCGCCATCATGGCCATTTCTTGGGCCTACCTTCAATCTCGGACCCTGCCTCACATTTTCTCCTTGCATGTGATATTTAGGGCTAAATTTAAAATATACAAAACTATTATTTTTTTTTAATTTTATTTCATTGTATTTTATTGTTATATGTCATTGACGAGACTTTTCAGTGCGTCCTTTATTATTCGCGTTATACTCTAAATCCCGAGATATAATGCGGGAATGGAACGCGAGGCGCAGAACTTTAAACCCTCCCTCCCTCTTCCATTAGAATCTTTCAAACTTCCTCTGCCTTGATGATATATTTATATTTTCCAAATTATGTGTAATTTCAAAGTTATTAGTATTTTCAAAATGGACATGAATGTACCGATCCTGATCCGGATACCCATACGAACCGATGTTATAGATGTTTTCACATCAAAATATTACAGGAGTATTGATGGAGCACGTTGGGATTCCGAACTTATAATGTTTGATTCGAAAGTCGAAAAGCGATTCAACAGAAAACTTGCATTACTATGTTAAGGTTAGGAATCTGATAAATCAGTTTGCCAGAAAATCCTTCTGTTGAGTTGGCAGCAGTGTCAAAAAAATCCCTCTTCAGAAGTGATTTTTGCCGAAATGAGTTGACAAAAGATGACTGTAGTGTACAAAGCCTATACATCTTCCTTTTGTTGAATTTGCTGATAATATCGAATTTGTTATACGACTGTGCCCAAAATGTAAGACCAAATATTTTTTTTTTTTTCAAAAAACACTTCATTTATTCTTTCAAATTTATTTCATCGTCTTCAAAGTAATCCCCTCCGGACACAATGAACTTATGCCAACTTTTTTTCCAATCCTCAATGCATGCTAAAAGTCCTCGGCAGGGATGGCCATCGAAGCATGCGGCAATTCACGTTGAATCTCTTCAGTCGACTCAAAATGGTTCCCCGTACAGGTCTTTTGTGTTTAGGGAATAGCCAGAAGTCGCACGGGGTGAATACGGTGGTTGTGAAAAGATATGGATTTCATTTTTGGCGAAAAATCAAAGGATCAATGCAGTGTGAGCTGGCGCATTCAGTGTTTTCGGTACCAATCGAGACTTGAAGCGTTTGAGGCCCAAAATGAAATTGACCGATCCTTTTGAAATTCCAACATCATCAGCAAAGTCTGTAATTGTAAATGGATGATTTGCAAGCATCTAATCTTTAATTTTTGGACTTGAGCTTCGTCGGTTGAAGTGGATGGTCGGCCAGAGAGCTCTTCGTCTTCAACGCATTCTCTGCCTTCTTTGAACTGTTTATACCACCACTAAGCATTTCTTTCCGATATAGGAATGCTCACCGAATGCCTTCTGCAATATTCTATACGTTTCCGGGAACAAAATTTAATGCAAGTTCATTGCTCAATTAATTCAGACATTTGAAAAATCGCCGGAATCATTTTTAGCACCTCAAACACTAATAAATATTTTGATCTCAAATTTCACACAGATGTTAAGTACGGTGCCAGTAACCTAAAAATGAAAAAAAAAATTGAAATTCTATAAGCCTTGGGAATTTTAAATTGAAAATGGTCTTACTTTTTGGACACAGTAATGTATATGCCAATTTAGTTGGGAATCACTTCAAATCTATATCCAGAAATAAAACACAACCTCCCTCAGTAAGTTCATACTCTTAAAAGGATATTATATTTTAATTTGAAACTGTTTTCGGTAAGACTTTTGTCGTTCCAAATTTGTTATGCCCTTTTCACTGATGCTAATTTATTTAAAACCTAATAGAGGTTTTTATTTTAAGTCAAAATGCTCCCTACTTCAAAACAACAACAGCTTTTTGTGGAAATTTTGAGAAAATTCTCTGTATTCTGTAAAAAATATTAACATAAAAATCAAGCTTTAATGAAAGCAGCAAATTGTGCACCAAATTCTATATAAGAACTCATAAAACTTTGTGCAGCATTTATTTTTGCGACTTAGCAGAAAAACAGAATGAATGTAATTTTTAAAGTAAATTGTGAACTTAAACTCTAATAGAGCTAATAAAAACAGTAGTTTTCTTTTTACAGTGTGATCGTTAAAACAAATGATCTTTAAACTGTCTCTATAGATCCATAAACTAAAATTTCAAACAGCCAGCAAGAACTCTGTAATGGCTGTATTCCGTGATAAGTGACCAAAATCGTTACGAAACTTATCCTTTGTGGAACTAAAGTGCATGATTCGAATGATCAAAAGATTTTCTCAATTTTAAAATTGGATTTCGTAGTTCGAATGTGTTGTATATAATTTTCCCATAAAAAATTGTTTTACAACGATTTATTCTTTTTAAAAAGACAAAAAATATTTAAAAGGCAGCTTCTATCACAATAAACCTTCTTTTTTCTTTCAATTTATCTAAAATATCATGTAACTTCAGCTTAATAACTGAAGTATATCTACCAACATTAACATTTTTAAAATTTGCAGTGTGCTGGTTGGCCTACCCCATTGCAACTGAGTATGGTTGGATTGAGATACTTGAGGCACAGGTTGGAGAATTCACAACTTTATTGGCACACGCACACACGTGCGATTAGAGACATACAAAACACATTTAAAGACAGGTAATTTTTGATTCGTGGAAGGACTTCACTTTTAAGCCGAAAACTCAAAACTCCGGTTACGCGCAGGGCGCGCGAAATATACTTCCTTTCCGGGAGAGAGTCTATAGGCCAATTGATGGCAAGTTTTGTGTTAAATATATTTCCTATCGGGATCAGAGATTATGAACTAAACATTTGTCAATAGAAGCGTGGGGTTGCGCTGTACTTTCTCTCAAGAGAGAGAATCTCGAGGCCAATTGACTATTTCACTACACACTAAATATATACACTAAATATATATTCTCTCAGGATGAGGCAACCTGATGGATAATTGGGTAGAGCTTGGACCTTTGATACCTCAGGTTTCATGTTCGAATCCTGAAGGTGCATGGATGTTTGTTAGTGGCTCGAATTCCACGTTAAACTGTAGGTCTCGGTATAATTAACCCAAAGTGTGCAAAAAGGATCGTAGAGCTGTAAATCAAAACCAAATCTAGTGATGAGTTATACAAACTAAATGCTTCTCAGCAGAAATCCCAGCTTGCACTGTACTTTCTCTCGGGTGAAAGTTTCAAGGCCGACTGATTATTTCTCCTGAACTCCACGGGGCGCTCTTGGAATTGTATAGAAGGAAGCACGGTTTCAAATTTAATTTCATTTTCTAAACGTTATTTAAATCACTCTAATAACACAATCAATTAAGTATTTTTATAACTATTTTTTTATTTTTGTTAGCAAAGAAGTTCACATGTTTATTTTCAAGTTAATATCGGTCCAACGGATACTAAACTAGCAAGTCATTGAACATCAAAAATCGACCGACTGGGGACAGGACATCAGGTTTCCAATTCCCAGATGTAAAATTTTTACAGCGGTGCAAATTATTCTTTACTTATCGATTCTCTCATGGTTTTAAATTAAACACTAGTGTTGGATTCATTATTATTGACGAACGTTAAAAGGATGCAAGCTATTAATTTGAATGGAGTCAAGTTATTGTTTCATAATAAAAGGAAGTCTGCATTTGAAGTTTTTTACGAGAAAATGGCTCAGCAGTTCCTAAATTTAACCTTCTATTTCAATAAATGCAGACTGTTTCATTTTTTGTTTATTCTGAAATGGGGTAAGAACTGCCAAATGGAATCAGGACTTTAATGAATACAGAGTGCTTTTTCAGTTGATATGAACTAAGGAAAAGTAAATCCTATAAAGAAAAGAAACTCGAGAGAGAGAGAGAATAAAAAAAAAACACAAAGATTCTAATTGTAGCACTTTACATTTATGATTCATTCCAAATATTTCTTTTGAAACTTAAATGAAACTTATTAAGCATAAAATTCAGAAAACAGAAATACATTCGGTACTGTAAAACAATAAGAATCTGAGTATGAGCAATTAAAGTGCTTTTTTGAGTAAAAAACTACTTTTAACTACTATTTTTTTTAACTATATTTAATTATTTATTTTCCACTATTTTTAAAACTACTTTCATCCCAATGATAACGCTATCAGCTCAATATGAGAATATTTTTTATGAACACAACTGATTCCACCAAATCAATAAGTATACCTCAAATGATACTGTGACGTTTGACAAGTGAAACAATTATAATGTGCTCATGCAGATTCGAATTGAGCTGCCCTCACTGTTTCCAGAAATGAGAAGAGTCGGTGATAACTATGACAGTAAGTGTAAAAAGTCTCGCATTGACAGTCAGATCACTGGTCTCCCATACAGCACCTAATTTCATGACAATTACTTCTGAAAGTGCTCCAGAAAGGCATTGTCGATTGATAAATTAGTTGAATTTATAAACGTGTCAATTTTTAAGCATAATATTTTTTTAAAAAAATTTTTGTTAAATGGAAAAGAAACTTTTCATGTTTTTTTTATTTATTTTTGTACAAAGTTAATTTTTTTAATCATATTAATTACATTTGTATGAAGTTTTTAAATATACATTTGAAATACTTTTAATTTCTATTTATCATGAATCCTACAGCCGCATTGCGCTCAGACATTTTAAGGACGAATCGAAAAATAAGTCCAGGGTATTGTTTTTCTTTCCTTGATGGAAAATGAGATAGTTTGTCAGAAATGCAATTAATCATCCGAAAACATTCCACTCGGACGACAGCTTGCTATCCAATAACTTACGAATCTTATTGGCTTTCAACTCAAATGTTGAATCAGAATGAAAGATGGATGCTTTATCGTCCCTTTAACTTGTTATTTCATTGCTTTTGAATATTTTATGCCCGTGGCAGGTGACAGCTAATGACTGAACAGATTTCCTCGATTATGAATAAATCCATTCATCAGTGCAGCTAATAAAAAAAAAAAAAAACCAATTGTTTTGCTTCTTTTTTTTTTTTTTTAATTTTAAAACTGCAACATTCATTTCAAAGTATCGATGAGTATAAAAGTAATAAATTACGAAACTAGACTCGAGTTATGATATTTGATTTATGATGTTATTTGATTTTTAAACTTAAAATTAATCTACTCATCATTAAACATATATTCTTTCTTAAAATTTTGATAATTTTATATGTAAATTTTACTATCACCAATGGAGGGAACAGAGGTCACTCTGACTTCAAAATTTATTATATATATGCAAAACCTTTGGATAAAATAAATAATATAATAAAAACCAAATAATGATTTTAATGCGATATATATTATATTAATAATATGTGACTATAATGTTTAATTATTTGTATCAATTTGTGTAGAAACTAAGGGTAAAATGGACAATTCAAATGCTTTTTAGCGATTTTTTTTTTTATATTCATAAATAAAAACATTTTCACAAACATCTGTTGATCTAAATAAGCTTGAGGTTTTTATTTCGTTATCTAACAACAATCAATCTATTTTCTTGGGTAATTGAATAATTTAGGCAATTGAATAATTGAAATGATTATTAGTAATCAGTTTTTTTTTATTCATAACTAAAAAAATTTTCTTACCAAAATTTGTGAAGCCAACCAGGCTTGTGTTTATATTGATTTATCTATCAACAACCATGTCTATTTTTTCCGTGCAATTTTAAAAAGGAGCATATTTTTGACATCGTGAGTTTTAAAAAATATGTAATGTGGATCCTGTATCCAGGTTAGCACATTATGAACAAAGTGTTTGATCTTCTAATTGGCAATAAAATGGAAAACACTGAAAAAAATATTTTTCTGTTGTTTAAATGTTTATTTATGAATTCAAGATGGAGGTTTTTTAAAGATTTGGAACTTTTATCAAAATTTGAAAATAGTTCAAAAATATAAGTAAATGGATTTTTAATAAGGTTGATGCTGTCATTTCTGCTATTGTAACGTCTCACACTAGACTAGACCTATAACGACTTCAAGACGAGAGCCACTTTCAGATTCATGAGAACAATTAAATTTTTAATTCAAAGTTTATATACACTCATGTCCATAAATTAAGGATAATTCAGAATCACACAGAAATCGAACTCTAAAATGAAAATTTCACCTGTAGAATTATCACACATCTTGAAGAAGAATATGCAAATTACAGGAAACCACCAGATGGCGCGGATAGTACGTCACAATGACGAGTGTAAGAGAGGGGTATATAAGGAATGGTGGCAAAGAAGTAAAATTGTTCACAAGCGCTTTAAAAGCCTTTCAGTGCAATAACCACATCGTTATGGCACAAAAGGAAGCATTTGGATGATTTTTACGTGGTAGCATTATCGGAAGACTGGAATGTGGACGTACCCAGCTGGAAGTATCCGAGGAACTTGGAATCGCCCAGAGTGTCATCTCAGGCTTTGGAAACGATTCCAAGAGGATGGTAATGTGAGTAAATGTTACAACACAGGTCGCCCCCGAGTTACAACGCCGAATGAGGACCGGTATTTAGCAGTTACTGCCAAAACAAACAGACGGAGCACAGTATCAGACCTGTCTCGTCAGCTCTCTTCAGCTACCGGTACGACAGTTTCAAGGCAGACCGTGTACAGACGCTTAGGGCACATTGGTCTATATGCTCGTAGGCCTGTCAGATGTGTTCCACTTACCGCAACTCACTGTCGCCTGCGATTAACCTGGAGTAGAGAGCATGCATTGTGGACACCGCAACAGTGGTCTGGTGTGATGTTTTCCGACGAGTCCAGGTTTAGTTTGCAGTTTGATTCTCGCCGGACTTTCATATGGAGGCGCCAGGTACCCGTTGCCAGAGAACACCATTGAACGGGCACCGTTAAAAGGTGGTGCAGATGGCTCGTTTGGGGAGGAATTATTCTTGGTTCCAGAACTGACCTGCATGTTCAGAGTGTAACGATGACAGGCCACATCTATCAGGATGTCCTTCTGGAACAACATGTACGTTTGTTTCGGGGCGCCATGGGTGCTGAATTTCTGTTTATGGATGATAACGCCCGTCCTCACCGTGCAAACATTGTAGACGAATGCCTTCAATTGGAGGATATCACCCGTATGGATTGGCCAGCATACTCATCGGACTTGAATCCAATAGAGCATGTGTGGGATATGCATTGGCCGACGAATTGCCGCCCGTCAACCCCCTCTCACCTGTCAACCGGAACTTCGGAGGGCATTGCTTGATGAGTGGTGTAATATTCCCAAGATCAGATTGATAATTTGATACTCAGCATGCCTAGGCGTTGTAAGGCCTGTATTGCATCGTCCGGGAGACATACTCCATCACACTAACCATGTTATACTGTTTTTTGTAAATAGGTTCTTTTTTTTTAAATTTGCTTCAGGGAGTAAAAATCGCAATTTTTATTAATTATGTCAAACATATATCATCTTTTTTTGCTCTTTACCTTTTGTTTAATAAATAGACTTTACAAATAAGTCAAATTTGTTTTGCTTCTGTCTCTTTCTTTGCCTGAACTTCATTATCCTTAATTTATGGACATGAGTGTATATAAAGAACTCTATTCACAAAAAAAATGATAATTAAAGATAATTTTGTTCACAAGTGCAGTTCACTACAAGATCAGCAGGTTTCAAATTTCTCGATTCTATGACGGCGGGATACACGAAACTGCAAGGGCTCTCTTTGTAAACAGGTGGAATCTCTGGCCTTTTCAGTCACCTTTCAGATTTAAAAAAAAAAAAAAAACTTCTTGTCTCGTCGTCGCAGAACACCCTTCTCCTACTTCTCCAAAATCCTCCCTTAAAGAAAATCTGTCAAAAAGGGGAGGGGGTCAGGTTTTTCATCAGTTCTCATTAGAGTCAACACTTCCTCAGCCCATGGACTATCAGCCATCACGATTCAATAATTCATTGTGCCGTCCATATTCCATTTGTAATTGTTTTGACCAGGTTTGCTAATTTCGTGAGGTCTCATTATCCATGACACTGAATATCTGCTAACAAGTTTCAGTAACAGGTTGTTATCATTATAAAACACTAACTACATGAAATATTAATATCCACAACACTGCTCATCTGCTGCCAGATTTGAGGTTTGTGATTATGCATTTGTTAAAGAATATACATTCCTTTCCCCCTGGGAACAGAAATGCTATATCTCTTCCCATTTAAAAAAAATGTTACACTATCAAGTAATCGCCCTTGGCCCCTTTTCTATCTGAAGCTCCTTATTTGAAACCCACAGTAGCTTTTTGGAGATTTGTTATTAGTAAATGAAAATAGAGTTCTGTTCAATAACATGTATTTTATCTGTTCAAAAAAAATTATTTACGAATGAAACATACTGCAGCAGATAGTAGTGAGATTTTAAAACGGAAAAGGAAGAAGTTCTAAATAAATTATATTTTAAAAACTAAAAACTTGAAGAAAAGTTTGGAAGATAATGTTTGTCCATTTGAAAAACCATCCGAGTGCTCCCAAATGTATAAAACACATATTTACTATTATTTTAAGTCTACATACTCAGGTTTTCTTCTTGTTTACATTTCCAAAACCGAAATTCCATTGAGACTACCATTGTTAATAAACACAATCTCATATCAACGTTGGATAACAAACTGCGCAAACACGGGCTTCTCACATCTCACTAAGTGCCTCACTCTAGCCTGTGGCTTGTTTTAAAATGATTTTTGCAATTTTTTTTCTTAAAAAAAAGAATTATCGAAATGTTTTTAAGCCTCTAAAAATCTGCGTTACGCTTGTTTTTAATTAGATAGAATTAATACCTGTAAAGAATCGCAAATCTAATAATCAGATCTCAATCTAATTCTTTTATACAGAAATTTGTCCCACTCATTTTTAATATCAGAGAAGGATTAAATAAACAAATGAACGACAAACAAGGTCACCCTTAGAGACCACAAAAAATAAAGCGACATTTTTTTCAAACAAGATAAAAATTAAAATAACAATAAAAAGGTAAAATTAAATTTGATTTCTGTAAGCAACTAAATTTATAATAATCTTTAAGGATTGAAATTAAAACAACTCTCGAATAAAAAGAAATTTGAAATTTTGTTTAAAAGCGCAAATCTCACAAGTTTTGTAGATTCTGTATTTGTTATATAATATATTTATAATTAGTTAGAATAAGCTAAATATATCATAAATTCATCATTTGATTCTCCCTCAAATAATAAATGTATTAAGTGGAAATACTTTTTTCACGATGTTATCTTTCTTTGGCATTATTTTACTTTCAAATGATCGTGGTAGTTAATAAGCGTTCACTTTCACTGGTGGTTGTGCCTTATTAACATTATAATGTTGTCAACAACCCATTATAACGTCAGTATCATTATAACGTTATCTCATTATAGCATCAGTATGCTTGTGAATCGTATACTAAAAGGCATTAAAAAAGTGGGAGATCTTACCATTGACAAAGATGGATTTGGAGATTATATGATTAAACAGTGATGCTTTACTTAGTGACGGCTTAAAATAATGATGTATTTGCTAACGACGAGTGGACGTTATGAAAATTGTCTAGGCTGTAGTCAAGAGGCATAAATTAACAAAAATGTGTTAACTGCAAGTGTCTTCATGTTGGAAATCAAAAACTTTTAATGGACACAAATTGGTAAAAGATAGGGCAACCTCTCATGGACGTAACATTTACAACTAAATATAGTTTATGGGGCAGTAATACCTGATAGCCTGGTTCCTGGGCCAGTGTGAAAGTTATAGGAGGACTCAAATCCACTGAATATCCATTGCTATCACTGGTTTGAGAAACGCGGAGACTCGATGGTGATTGTGACAACCTGTGTAAAGCATCTCGCATCGATAGCCGAAGCATTAGAGATGGATGATCCCAGAACTGAATGCTGATGAAGTAAAAGAACTTTTAAGCACCAATGGAGGAAAAAGGAAATTTTATTTGCGTATAAGGATGGATAAAAAAAACAAACTAGGGCCCGCATGGCCGAGTGGCTAGCGCTCTAGCTCTCCGTACCACAGGTTTTGGGTTCGAGTCCTGGCGGGGCCATGGATGTTTGTAGTGGTTCTGAATCCACTTCAAACCGTAGGTACCGGTCTGCTAAGACCTCTTGCGCAGAAGATGACTGTAGAGCGACAAACTAAACCAAACCGAAGAACAAACTACAACTGCTGAAATACAAAAGCATTATTATCAGCCCTAAGTACAAACATCCATGGCACCGCGGGACTCGAACCTGTAATCTGTGGCACCCAGCGTCAGAAAGCTAGTCACTTGGCCATCAAACCCCAATTATTGTCTTTAACTTTTAAAATGGAATTTAAATTAGGTAGGGATCAAAATATTAAATATATAAATAATAAACAAACTCAAAAAAACGTTTCAACTAAATTGTGTTCAGTTTAAAAAGGTATTCTATTTCAATATATAGAAAAAACAAATAATGGATAAAATCCGACGCTTATTTTATGTTTAAAAACTCTAATGTAGCATTTTAATAATCTTCGTTTAATTTCGCGTTTCTATTTCTATATTTAATGTCGAAAATAATTTTAGAACTCATTTTAACTTTAACTATATTGGAGAAAAATATAACAATAAATTTTATTCAAGAAAGTATTAAATGTCTAACGCCCACTTATTTTTGAAAGTTGAGAATATCTGAACAAAATTCATTCAAAAAAACTGTTTTTGAACAGCAAATTGATTGCTTTAAAATATTTTCTTCCCCAAGGTATATAACCTTGTTTACGTTTTTGTATTCGAAGAACAAAATTAGCGCATTATAAAAAAGAAGTTCTCATCCAATTTCCTCTAGAATTATTTGTGTTTAAAATAGTTAAATCTTTTCATTTAATATGGTTTTTCTATTTCTTTCAATTCATCCATTTTTGTGTTTGCATAAAACGTAAGACTAATTAAAATTTGTTTACAATTCATTATTTGCCAGGAGCAATCCATGCAGAGAGGAATAAATTGAATAAATTTTGAAATATGAGTATAATAAATATTATATCCGTTTTCAATACACATAGGAATTTAAATATGAATATACTGCGCATGTCTTAAATGATTAGTCAGTTATTTTAACTATACACCATCTGATACTAATTGTTTATCATTTAAAAGCTGTGCCTCTGTGATAAACGAATAGTAGTCAATTTTAACGAAACTAAATAAACATTTGATAATCGAATTTTGTCTGAGGACATTTCAGCTCTCTTCAATAATATTTAAAGTCTTTTTTTTTTTTTTTAATTTTTAAATGTTTGTGTTTAAATTTTTTACTGTATTTTTCATCAAATCCCACAGAAACATGCGGTAAAAGCACGATATTTACAAAACGCTCTTCATAATTCCTCATTGCAAAAATCTATTCTTCGTTTAATAGTTTTGATTTAATATTATCCAATTAAAAATATAATAATATTATCTAACTATTTATTCTATGCCAGACCTAGGCATGACCACCAACGACCACTACGCCGAGCAACTCATTACAGTTCCAGAATCACGCACAAAACAATCATAGTCAATGGTCAGTGGCTAGCGCTCTTATATATGATATCACAGGCTTCAGGTTCGAAACCTGGTGGTGATATGGATGTTTGTTGGTGGTTCGGAATCCACTTTAAACTGTATGTCCCAGTCTGTTTAGCCCTCGTGCTCACAAGATGATCGTAGAGCGACAAACCAAATCATGTCAGAATTAGTCAAGCATAGTGGGCAAATTGGAGAGTCTGCCTGTAAAAATCTGTAAAGGTGTTTTCTCTACAATAGCATAGCGGCCTGATGGTTAACTGGCTAGCGCTATTCGTTGCTATTATTGCACAAGAAATATCATTTCCGAATAAATGATATATAATTCGACTATTATTTACCACATCATGTAATTTATCGACCTCAAAATTAAGGACTGTGCTCAATACGTCGACTGTGACACCTTGGAAAGTTCTTTAAACTTCATTCAGTACAATGGCAGAGTCATTCAAGATAATCTTTCTCATTGCTAGGTGATATTCCGTAGTAAGTTTTTAGATTCACTGCAGACATTCGTCAAATGTATCAAATAGCAAACATTGACAAGAGCCAAAGAAACCTCAAGCGAATTACTTGGAAAGTAGACGCAATGAGCCAGTAAAGGAAGTTCTTGCTCGATACTGTTACTTACGGAGAAATGGGCTCCATATCTAGCAAAGAGGACCTCTAAAACAGATTTCCATTGATGAAGGAATGAACTTCCCTATGGGTGCATCCGTATTACGTTGACGATGTGCTAAGTGGAGCTAACATTCTAGAAGAAGTTCCTCAAAGGAAAAAAGGACATAAGAAAAAGTCTATTTTGTTAAAAAAAAATTAAATACATTAAAATAACATCAAAAAAATCCTGGTGTTTTTATGTAAGCCTAATTATTATCATTTTAAATTATATAAATTAAAGCAATTAAAATATAAGTAATAAATTCTTTTCACATTATAAATTAAAATTTGCAAAAAGTACTTAGTTTTTTTTTTTTTTTTTAACTTTTTCGTAACTTTTGCTATATCCTACATAACTTTTGCTATATGATTTTATGACCTTTTCTAATATTCAATTCTCTCTGATGCACCTCCGAAATTCTGGGTACGTAGCACAAAGGTTATGCGTATCAGAAGTCAGAAAACGGCGACATAAATGAGCATTTCAGAAGCTTCCAAATCGACTCCTATCTTCCTTTTGCCTCTCTGAAAAGTAATTAAATTATTTAGCTTCAATTTCCAAACGGTATTTTTTCCCCTTCTCTAATCAGATTTCGAAGGCAGATGGCCACACTTTTGTTGATTGTTTAACGGTCGACAACAGATTATGCCTCAATTCACTTTCTATTTCACTTCAATTATTTCGGCGTTATTTTTTTGAAGATCTTTGAACTTTCAGTAATGCTCGAATGTTTCTTTTTCAGTAGAATTTCTGGAGAAATGTTTTTCTTTCAAAAACAAATGTTTATTTTATTCATTTATTTGCTTTAAGGCCTTATAAATTTTCTATTTAATACAATTCAACTCTCTCATTTTAAATAGTATGAGAATTAGAAAACATTGGTTTTGGTATCTTTTAATCTTGAAAGTAGAATAAAATTTATTTTCATGAATGCAAAATACATTATTGTGCGAGAAATACATTTCTCCTCTTGCTGTTTCTAAATTTTATTTTTTATATTACCTTTTGATTTTTTTTTTCGTCTGTGACGTATCTAAACTTATACTGTAGAACTAGTAAATAAAAAGGTTCAATAGCTCAATCAAAGGTTCAATAGCTCAATCAAAGGTTCAATCTGCTCTCATCAATTATAATTAAAGTCTTTTCTAATTTTTAATTTTTTATGGTTGCATTTTTCATCAAATCCATGAAAATTTTTTTATTCATTGCACATGTGGTAAGAGCAAGATTCTTATAAAAAAATTCTTCATAATGGGTCATAACAAAAATCTTATTACACGTTTAAAAGTTTTGATTTATTATTATATAATTATAAAAATATTTTTTTATCCTATGACAGATCAAGGCATGACGGCCAACAATCTATGAAGGGCAGCCCAATACTGTTCAGAATCACGCACAAAAGCGTTTGCAGTAATCTCTTGCAGTATTTATAGCCACTACGTCAATAAGTCCAGGGCAGTAGTTAAAGTTCTCTCCACTCATGTCAGAATTAGTCAAGCAAAATGGGCAAGTTGGAGAGTCTGCCAGTCAGATCTGTAAAAGATGTTTCTAAGAGACACATGTCCAATTTTTATCCTGAAATTAGCAACACCAACAGGTCTAGGCAGGTCGCAAGCAATGGGATTATCCAATTAGGAACCCCAAGTCTTACCTTCTAGAGTTGGAAATAGTTTCAAGATGGCGGGCCTTAAAATCTAGCTGTAATAATTCTCTTAATTCCATGATAGCATACAGGAGGATCTGGTTGAAAAAGTCAAATACGGCCTTACAAAGTATCTGCAAATTCGTTACCCACGACACCACAATGACATGGTATCCACTGCAAGTTAACGCTACGTCCATCATCTATCAAAAATCAATCAATAGATGGCATCAAAAAAAGATCTATTCTTAAAAGGTAATACTGAATTAATTGCCTTAATAGTGGCAATTTTTCTGTATTAATGTATATCACAAAATACTGTTCTCTTTTAGCGACCTAAGTCAATACCATGTAAACAGCAACCACTTTACTATTAAAATTTCTACAGTTTGCACCAATGGCTCTGTTGGTTCTAAAGTCCCTAGTGTAAATCACAGCATCAATATCAACTCAATATTAAATTGATTCGATTAAATTGACAACTAACCAACATTCAAAGCTAAATTTCAAAATTAAATTCAATATAAAAATAAATTAGCAGTTAAATTCAATCCAACATTAAATTAAATCACACTAAAATCAAAAATAATAATTATTATTATCCTAAAAATACACGAAAAAAAATTTTCTGATTCTATTACTCTTGCGAGGAATATTAATTTCGAAATGAGGAATTAAATTTCTTACAAAAGCTATTTCTGTAGAAATAAATGCGACATGAAACCGAAAGAGCTAATAATTTACTGAAAGAACATAAATAATAGATTCTCTCCAAATATTGTTGAAAATGCTTATTTCCAATTTAAAACAAGATGATATTTTTATTCAAAATATTCATGTTAGGGTTTGAAAGGAAAAGCTATTGAAAGTAAATTAAAATAGCATATTAAGAAGACGGAACAATAAGTAGATTAAAATGGAGCTCCTAGTACTGACATAGCTCTTACAAATAAAGTACGCTGTTGAAGAAGGAAACGGTTTCAGGTAAAAAAGTAACCTTTCCGTGCATTAATAATCCCAGAATAGTAAATATCATCTTTCCTATTAAAATTCACTTTACGGAATATTTGAAAACGGAGAACTTTCACTGTAAGCCTTAAATACCTTCTGAAAATAACGGGAGCCCATGTATTGATCACTAATGTCTTTATTGAGAAACTGGAGTTCCTCGAATAGCTTTCTATTCCCGAAAATAATATGTAGAATATTTACATTATTTTCAGCTACTTTTTCTCTCTTTAAATGTCATCTCATTATAAAAGCATTTAAAGTCTAATCAAATATCTTTACTTTGAATTTTCATGTATTTGAGATTTATATATAAAACTGTTCAAGAAAGACTTAGTAGTCTTTATAAACAGAAAATAATTGCTTCGAAAAAAGGAGATAAAATGAGATTATTGTTATATTTAGGACAATCAGTAGGGTGTTAAATTTACGGTTACACATTTCTAATTTGCGGAGGGAGGGACAAAAAATTAAAGGATCCTTGAATAATAAGCTTGAAATGAAAGTAAATATTCAGTTTGTTGTGGTTGAACACAAACATAAAGGGATTGGCGGTTTATTAGTTGGATTGCCCAACTCGTGGTAATATGAATAGCTAGCATGTAGAAAGACTCAAATTGGAATCCGCTGTCTGCGACAGTTACGGTCTCTCGGTTCAGAAATGAAAGAAGACTCGATGGAGATTGTGAAATTGACTACTCATGGGGTTTGCGTACCGCGCTGCTGGACACTAAGGATTAGTCACAATAACGACATGGCTTAATTGTAACGCGTCCAGTAACTAGTCGATTCGAAGAAACGACGTTCTTGATTTAAAAAACAAGTAGTTTCCGTCGTAATTATTGCTACAGTATAGTATCTCACGTAGGCAACCTGAAATGCATAGTTTGACATTTAAAAATTAAGCGATAAAACAAAAACAAAAAAAAAACTTTATATCCTATTACAGTATAACTTTCTATTAATGTTTTAAGAATATTTATTACCTTAATTCAAAAATTTTATGATTATTCGGTTATGTTACGCAATTTTTACTAAAAAATAAAAATACTTATGAATTTTCTCGTAATCAATATTTCATAGAAATCTTGAGCTGAAGAAAGAGTTGATCAACGTGAACAAAGCTGCTGCATACATTAAGAAAATCAGATGGCAAAAACGAAATCTGGAAAAGCGGAAAGGTTAAAGGGATATTTAATTACCGAGACTCATTAAGTTGTTCGTAACTTCATTCGTAACCTTCCATTGACGGAAAATTAAGCTCGGCAATTAGTTTCTTTGTAAATACATGTTAGTTAACAGGAAAGGCAGCTTTTGCTTTCTTCAAAAAAAAAATAATAATAATAATTGTAAACACAGTTGCAATTAAGTGGAAGTACTTTTGTTAATCAATTGTGGATGCGTTATTCAGAATGCAGATTGATTTGAACAAAAGTTCTGACACCTAATTGTTCAGCATTAACGAGCAAATAAGTTTATGCCCTTTGTTCTTGCATGGGAGGGTTTTCATTTAATATGCTCATTTCTTAGACTGGAAGTTGTGTTTATAACGCATGGAGTGTATTTATTAAAATGAGGATGTTTGGAGGATTGCATCATAATGTGTCGTACCCTATCTTTCTTATAATATGTTTAATTGAATGTAAACATAAATTCAAGTTAAGTAAAAGTTACGGTAATACTTTGTGATGGATTATTTATATGTTCTGAAACAGCAACAGTGCTTGAATCACTTGAAATTAAAAACGTTCTTACATCTGTGTAGATTTTTGGTTTATTAGACATTATTTTATTCCTTTCCATTATTTTATTCCTTTTTATTCCTTCCTTCCATGAACAATTTATAATATTAATTGTAATACAATACGCAAAATCAGTTTTGGCAATAATAATTTTTTAAACTGCATAATTACTCCACATTTATGATTACCATATTCTATTAAATAAAAGCAATGCGTGACATTTGGTTCAATTTTTGAATTTAAAGTTGAAATAAAATATGTTGAATAATGGCATACCTGGTTGTACGACAATTGTTCATTTTGAGGGAAAAATTATTTCCACAAAGATTCATATTAAAATTTAAAAAAAAAAATGTGTGGTCTTCTCCCAATCATAACTGACTTACAGTAATACAATTGAATCTCTCAGGGTTGTGATAATATCGGATTACTACTAACTCCTGATTCAATTTGTGATTCGCCAATGGCATTAATAGTTACCCTGCATGTACTAGTTCTTGTTCAGTTCCAGCTCATTTCTTGAACTTCATTGTGGACTTTGTTCGGTAGTTAAGCAGATGGGCTTATTTTTACGAACTGCTGCTTCAGATCTAGTTCAGGGTGCATTTCGGCTAAGAAGATAAGAAACATCAAATAGAAATACAATCATACATACAGCGTCGATGACGTGATAACACTGCAGTACACTGCAACACTGACAGTTGTGGTGGGCTTATTTATGACATGCTTCATTAGATCCGGTTCAAGATGCATTTGGACTAAGAAGAAAAGCAGCCGCATCATATAGGAGTACAATCATGCATACAGTGTTAACGACGCAGTAATACTATAATACACTGTAACACAGATGTACAGTGTTGATGACGAAATAACATAAGGCCGATGTCACGATATGATTACTCTCTATAATTACACGTACATTGTTGACGATGTGGTACCACTGTAGTACACTGTAACGCTGATGATATAGAGAGTTTCTGCCCAAATAACATGAGACTGACGTGACAAACGAAGAACCGATTAGCGAACTATGTTATTAACTACGAACCCATGAACAAACTATGTTATTAACTATGAACCGATGTACGAATTATGTTATTAACTACGAACCGATGAACGAACTATGAACTACGAACCGATGAACGAAATATGTTATTAACTACAAACCAGATAAATGAACTATCTATTAATTACGAACCGATGAACGATTCATGCTTGATTAAAACGGATCGAAGAACGAACTATGTTATTAACTACGAACCGTGCTATAAATGTTTTCTCATCAAAATATTAGAGTAGGATTTATGGAGAGTTTTGTACTTCCGAACATATGATGCTTGATTCCAAAGTCGAGAAGCAATTCCAAAACGAAAGCTTCTATGACTATGTCAAGGTTAAAAATTAGTTTTGCCAGAACGTAATAACTGGTAAATTAGTTTGCCAGAACGTCCTTCACTTGAGATCCAGCAGAAGTGGTATTGAAAATTGCCCCCTTGAGAATTGTACTTTCCTGAATTGCGCTGATCAAAATGAATGTTTTGCTCAGAAATATTATCTTTAACTTGAAACTTGAATCTTTTAACCTAGTTTTTGGAATCACTTTAAATGTGTCCAAAACTAAAAACTATAAGCATTTTGCCTTTTAGCTGACCTTTCTGATAATACTGAATTTGTTATACATCTGCTATTTTAGTTTGGAATAACTTTAAATGTGTCCAAAACTAAAAACCAGCCTCAAATTTTGAATGGCCGCTCTCAGTTAGCTCATATTCTTAAGATAATATTATCTTTTAACTTGAAACTGTTTTTGGTAAGACTTACGTCCTATAAGTCTTAAAGATCAAATCTTGTGCCAAATCTTGTTATGCCCTTTTCTCTGAGAACTGCTATGTGTTTATTTATTTAAAACCAATTAGAGAATAATTTTATTTAAAATCAAAATGCTCGCTGTTTCAAAACAACAACAGCTTTTGCTGAAGTTCTGTAAAATAATTTTGAGGAAATTCTCTATGTTCTGAAAAAAATATTATCAAAAACATCAAATATTTATGAAAGCAGGAAATTGTTCACCAAATTCTATATAAGAACCTATAAAACTTTAAACCACTTTTATTTTTGAGACTGAGCACAAAAACAGGATGAATGTAATTTTTTTAAATAAATTGTGAACTTAAATTCTAATAGAGCTAAAACCTTAATTTTCTTTTTTTCACAGAGCGATCGTTAGAGCAAGTGGTCGTTAAACTGTCTCTACAGATCCATAAACAAAAATCTGAAGCAGCCAGCAAAAGCACTGTAATGGCTGTATTCCGTGATAAGTGATCAAAATCGTTACGAATGTTATCCTTTGGAAACTAAAGTGCATGATGCCAATGATCAAAAGACTTTCTAAATTTTAAAATAGCATTTCACGGTACGAATGTGTTGTATGATTGATCCACAAAAAAATTATTTTAGAATGATTTATTCTTTAAAAAGACAAAAATATTTAAAAGACACCTTCTGGCGCAATAAACCCTCTTTTTTTCCATACAGCTTCAGCTTAATAACTAAAGTATATCTATCTTCATTAGTACTTTTAAAATTTACAGCGTGCACGTTGGGCTACCAGATTGTAAATGGGTGTGGTTGGGTTGAGATACTTGCGGCATAGGTTGGAGAACTCATAGTTTTATTGACACGCGCACAAACATCACACACATGCAATTAGAGACATACAATACTTAACACATTTAAAGGCAGGTCATTATGGATTCGTGGAAAGACACCACTTCTGAATCGAAAACCAGATAATAAGGAAACTCGGATAATAAAGGATGCCGAAATGAAGTGTTCTGTGTTTGTGAAGGGCCTAATCTGTATTAATTGTGCAGATCAGAATGTCTTTGTTTTCGTGAAAGGGAATAAAAGAATGCGAACCCTCAACATGCTATCTCTGCATTTAAAATTGTGACTACAGTACAGGAAGCCCACCAAGGTGCATCTTGAAAAATGCTGAATTTGCTACACATGTGAAATTCTTAAAAGAAATTACTTAAGTTAAAATGCCTGACATTCGAAAACAGCATATGTTTTTCCAAGGGACATTTTTATCTTGAGATATTCAATACTGAAATGAGTAGAAGTGTTTTACGTTGAAAATCATTTAAAAAAAATTTTTATTTAACTCAATTTTTGCCTGTCCCATGATCTATTTAAAAATTATAAATTTAGAATTAGTCACTTAAAAGATAATATTGAAAAATTGATAGCTTAGCTGAGTTTATGAAATTGTTCATTTTTCCACGAATGTGCTTATTATATTTTTACAAATAAATTATGTTAAATAAATCTTCATGTTTTTACTTATTTTTAGTAAAAAGTTAAATTTCTTAAAGTATTTTAATTACATTTTGTGTACTAAGGTTTTAAACATACGCTTGTCGTACTTTTATTTCTATTTATAATGATCCTTAAATTATATTTATCATGAATCTTAATTTCTATTCATCATGATTCCTACAGCGTCATTTCGCTCAGACATTTTACGGATGAATCGAAAAATAAATGTCGGGTATTGTTTTTCTTTCCGAGATCGAAAATGAGATAGTTTGTCAGAAATGCAATTAATCATCAGAACTCGGACGACAGCTCTGCGATCCAATAACTTCCGAATCTTATTGGCTTTCAACCCGAATGTTGAATCACAAAATGAAAGATGGATGTTTGCTTATCGTCCCTTTAACTTGTTATTTCATTGCTTTTGAATATTTTATGCCCGTGGCAGGAGACAACTAATGACTGAGCAGATTTTCTCGACTATGAATAAATCCATTCATCAGTGCAGCTAAAAAAAAAAACATTAAAAATGAAACCAATTGTTTTGATTTTTTTTTTTTTTTTCAATTTTAGAATTGTAGCATTCATTTCAAAGTATCGATGAGTATAAAAATGATGTATTACCGTTTGAATTATGGAAATACACTGGAGTTATGATATTTTATCAATTTTATATATGCTATGATACAATTTTATATATGATGAGAGTTATGATAAAATATATTTTAATTTAATCAACTCATCATTAAAAAATATAATCTTTCTTAAAAATTAGATAAATTTATATATAACATCTGCTGATCCAAATAATCTCGTGTTTTTTATTATGTTATCTAACAACAACCAGTCTATTTTCTTGAGTACCATTTTGAAAAGGAACATATTTTTGACAAAATCGTAGATTTTTAAAAAAGGATACTTAATTCAGGTTAGCACGTTATGGACAAAGTGTCTGATCTTCTAGTTAGCAATAAAATAAAAAAACTCTGAAGAAAATAATTTTCTTATGTTTAAATTTTTAGTTATGAATTAAAGATGGTTGCTATTCCAGTTTGGAATTTTTATCAAAATTTGAAAATTGCTCATAAATATAAGTAAAATGGATTTGTAATGAGGCTGATTCTGTCATCGCTGCTATTATAACGTCTCGAACTGTACTAGATATATAACGACTTCAAGAAGAGGGCCCCATTCTGGTTCATATATATATATATATATATATATAGAAAACTAAATTTACAAATAAACTCTAATCCGAATCTAGTCCACATGGTCCGTGACAGGCCTTAATTATCACACGGCGTGATAAACGAAACCCTGAAACGACTTTTGAATGAGGTGGAAACTCCAGCCTGTTCGGTCACTTTTAGAAAAAGAGAAAAACAGCACTTCTTGTCGACTCGTCGCACAAAACTTTTCTCCTACTTCTCTCAAAACCTCTCCAATGAAAGAAGAAAAAAACCCAAGAGAACGCTTCTCCCAAAAGAAAACCCGTCAAAACGGAAGGCGGGGGAGCTTCGCTAACTTCTCATTGGATTTAACACTTCCTCACACCATGGTCTATCACCCATCAGGATGCAACAACTCAGGGTGTAGTCCATATTAAATCGGTAATTGTTTCGGCCTGTGAAGGTCGAACAAACTTTCGCTAATTTCATGAGGTATCATTATCTATGACACTGATTATCTGCTAACAGTTTGATGGACAGGTTGTTCTAATTAGTACAAAAAAAACTAATCGCATGCAATATAATTATCCACGATATTGCATATCTGCTGTCAGATTTGAGTGATAGGTTGTTATTATGCACTTGTTAAAAAATATACAGAAGAAGAGAACAGAAGTTATACACTCATGTCCATAAATTGAGGATAATGAAGTTCAGGCAAAGAAAAGAGACAGAAGCAAAACAAATTTGACTTATTTGTAAAGTCTATTTATTAAACAACAGGTAAAGAGCAAAAAAGATGCTATATGTTTGACATAATTAATAAAAATTGCAATTTTTACTCCTGGAGCAAATTTCAAAAAACCTATTTAAAAAAACAGTATAACATGGTTAGTATGATGGTTAATATGGAGTATGTCTCCCGGTCGATGCAATACAGGCCTTACAACGCCTAGGCATGCTGAGTATCAAATCTTGTCTGATCAGTACAATCTGATCTTGGGGAATATTACACCACTCATCAAGCAATGCCCTCCGAAGTTCCGGTTGACAGGTGGGAGGGGGTTGACGGGCTGCAATTCGTCGGCCAAGAATATCCCACACATGCTCTATTGGATTCAAGTTCGGTGAGTATGCTGGCCAATCCATACGGGTGATATCCTCCAATTGAAGGCATTTGTCTACAATGTTTGCACGGTGAGGATGGGCGTTGTCATCCATAAACAGAAATTCAGCACCCATGGCTCCCCGAAACAAACATACATGTTGTTCCAGAATGACATCCCGATAGATGTGGCCTGTCATCGTTACACTCTGAACATGCAGGTCCGTTCTGGAACCAAGAATAATTCCACCCCAAACGAGCCATCCTGCGCCACCGTAACAGTGTCGTTCAATGGTGTTCTCTTGGTGGTAATGGGTACCTGGCGCTCTCCATATGAAAGTCCGGCGAGAATCAGACTGCAAAACTAAACCTGGACTCGTCGGTTAAACATCACACGGTAAGACCACTGTTGCGGTGTCCACAATGCATGCTCTCTACTCCAGGTTAATCGCAGGTGACAGTGAGTTCTACATCATTAACATCCTCTTGGAATCGTTACCAAAGCCTGGAGATGACACTCTGGGTGATTCCAAGTTCCTCGGATACTTCTAGCTGGGTACGTCCACATTCCAGTCGTCCGAGAATTCTACCACGTAAAAATCATCCAAATGCTTCCTTTGTGCCATAACTATGCTGTTATTGCACTGAAAGGCTTTTTAAAGCGCTTGTGAACAATTTTACTTCTTTACCACCATTCCTTATATACCCCTCTCTTACACTCTCATCATTGTGACGTACTATCCGCGCCATCTGGTGAGTTTCCTGTAATTTGCATATTCTTCTTCAAATGTGTGTGATAATTCTACAGGCGAAATTTTTATTTTAGAGTTCAATTTCTGTGTGATTCTGAATTATCCTTAATTTATGGACATGAGTATAAACTACATTTTAAGAACTAAGGAACTTGAAGAAAAGTTTGGAAGATATGTTTGTCATAAAACCTATCCGAGTATTCCCAAATGTAGAAAATACATATTTATTATTGCTTTGAGTCTGCATACTCGTTTGGAAAGGGTTTTTACCTTCACGTTTGTCGAAAATAAAACATGGCTTCTTGTTTACACATTCCAAAACCGAAATTCCATTCAGACTGCCATTGTTAATAAACACGATCTCATATCAACGCTGGATAACAAAAGCGTAAAGAAGGGCTTCTCACTAATAAGCATGTGGCTTGTTTTAAAAATGATTTTTGCAATACTTTTTTTTTCTTAAAAAAAAAACATTCTCATAATATTTTTTAATCCTCTAAAAGTCTGCGTTTCACTTGTTTTTAATTAGATGGAGTTGCAAATCTAATAATCAGATCTCAATCTAACTCTTTTATACAGAAACTTATGCCACTAATTTTTAATATCAAAGTAGGGTTAACTAAGCAAATGAATGACAAACAAGGTCACCCTTAAAGTGACCACAAAATTAAAGTGAAAGAAAAAAGGAAGAAAATAACAATAAAAAATTGAAAAAAATTAAATTTGATTTCTGTAAAAAACCAAATTTTTCCTAATCTTTTTTTAAATAAAAACAACTTCCAAATAAAAAGAAATTTGAAATGTTGTTTAATTTTATAGAATCTGTATTTATTAAATAATATATTCATGATTAGTTTAAATAAGTTAAATTTAACATCTATTCATCATTTTATCCCCCTCAAATAAAAAATACTAAATGGGAGAACTTTTTCCTTAAAGTCATCTTCCTTTTTTCGTTATTTCATCTTCAAGTGATTGTGGAAGTTAGTAAGCGTTCAATTTCACAAGTGGCTCCACTGCAGTTGATTGTGATTTACTCCCATCATAACGTTGTCAACAACTTAGCGTGTTTGTGAATCTTGTGCTAAAAATGCATTAAAAAGTAGGAGTATTTTCACCATAGATAGAGAACATTTGAGATTATAGGATTAAGTAGCGTTACTTTACTTAATGACGGCTTCAAATAACGATGTACTTGCTTATTGACGAGTGGTTGTATGTAAAAATATCTAGGCTGTAGTCAAGAGACTTAAGTTAACAACCCTTGCAGCATGGAGGAAATTGTGCTTTCACATTAGAAATCAAAAATTTCAAATAGACAAAAATTGATAAAAGGTAGGACAACTGCTCCTGGGCGTAACATTTACAACTAACCATCAATATAAGAAACATCTGATAGAATGGTTCCTGAGCTAGTGGGAATGTCACGGGAGGGCTCAAATCCGCTAGGGACGTCCATTGCTGCCACTGATTTCAGAAACGAAGAGACTCGACGATGATTGTGACAAGGTGTGTAAAGCCTCTCGCAGCGATTGCAATAGTATTAGAGATGGGTAGCCGAGAACTGAATACTAATGCATTAAAAGGACATTTCAAGCAGCGATGAGAAAATAAAGGAAACGGAAATTTCATTTTAATATATATATATATAAACTCATGTTTGTGAAAATTTCAACACCATGAAGGACTTACGCGAGGGAGCTGAAATTTTCAGGAAATGCAAATGGTTAGAATTTCAAATCCGTAGCGCATGTGCATGCTGAGCAGCGCCCTCTGAACGGCGGATGGATCCGAATAAATAGACGGCTGTAGCGAGGCGTGTATGGTTATCGGTGGTTATCTGCTAGTGGTAAACGTTAGCTCAATCATTACTTATGCCTCTTCGACGAAAGAGAACGAGATTTGAACAACTTACAGAGTTTGAACGGGGAGAATCCTCGGCCTTCGTGAAGCTGGATTGTCTTATAGCACAGATTGTGCAGTAGCTGCTCGTGTGCAGCGTAACAGCAGCACAGTGATGTGTCTTTGGAAGCAGTGGACGGACGAGTGTCGGACAACTCGGAAATCCGGTAGTGGACCCCGAAATGTGACGTCAGCTCGCGATGATAGACACCTGGTCCGCATGGCGCTGACGGACCGTACAGCTTCCCTCTAGATAATTGGCAGCACAGTGGTCAATAGCTACAGGTGTTTCATTGTGTGCTTCATCAATTCGTAGACGTCTGCTGCAGCGGCGACTACGCGCAAGGACTCCTTTATACAGGATCCTCTCAAGCTAAACCATCGCCGCCTGCGGCTACAATGGGCCGCTCAGCATAGAGTCTGGCGTGCTGATTGGCAGCATGTCGTGTTTTCTGACGAATCCCGCTTTAATTTGTGGTACCATGATGGCCGCATTCGTGTCAGACGCTATGCCGGTGAACGCCACCTACCGGAGTGCATTATCGAACGCCACAGTGGACGAACACCGGAATGGTCTGGAGTGCCATAGCATATCATGGACGATCTCAATTGCTATAAATTGTGGGCAATCTGAACAGCAACCGGTACATCAGTGAAGTTCTACAGCCCCAAGCTGTTCCCTTCCTTCAAAGCTTGCCAGGCGCTGTATTTCAACAGGACAATGCCCGCCCTCATATCGCTAGGACTGTTCAATCCTTCTTTGCAACGCGGCAGGTACAGCTTCTTCCTTGGCCCGCGTCTTCCCGGATATTTCGGCGATTGAACATGTGTGGGATTTCGTTGGTCAACATTTAATCGTCTCGCTCGTGATCCTCGTCCTGTTGCTTCTGCAGACGAACTTTGGGTGCGCATACAAACAATATGGAATGCTCTTCCTTAGGCAGACATTCAAAATTTGTTTGACTACATGCCATGTCGTGTAGCAACACTTATTGCGGCGCGTGGTGGCGAAACAAAATACTGATTCCGATCTCTTGTTATTGTTTGTTTGCTTTGAACATTTAATCATTTGTTTGTACCACTACCACTCAACTGTGTATTAAATTTCATTCAACAAATTGAACAACAATTGAACAACAAATTGATTGCTTCAAAATATTTTCTTCCCCAAGGTATAATCTTGTTTACGTTTTGTATTTGAAGAATCAAATTAGCACATTATAAAGAGAAATTCTCATCCAATTTTCTCTAGAAATATTTGTGTTTAAAATAGTTAAATCAAATCATTTAATACAGTTTTTCTATTTCTTTCAATTTATCCATTTGTGCGTTTGCATGAAACACGTAAGACTAATTAAAATTTGTTTATAATTCATTATTTGCCTAGAGCAATTCAGTGCAGATAGGAATAAATT
This sequence comes from Caerostris extrusa, assembly GCA_021605095.1. NCBI lineage: Eukaryota > Metazoa > Arthropoda > Arachnida > Araneae > Araneidae > Caerostris > Caerostris extrusa. The sequence goes on along the minus strand of BPLR01009424.1, from coordinate 4,948 downwards.
GATTAAATTTTAAAATATGAATAAGGTAAAGATTATATCCACTTTCAATACAAATAGGAATTTAAATATGAGTATACTGAACATGACTTAAATGATTAGTCAGTTATTTTAACTGCATACCATCTGACACTAAATATTTATCTAATCTACGGTGTAAAACTAATAATAGTTCATTTTTAATGAAACTAAATAAGCATTTGATTGCAGAATTTTGTATTCAGGTCATTTACCTCTGCAATAGTAGATTATATAGCAAATTCAGCTTTCACCAAAGTGCATTGCGAGGGACATTTGAGATTTCACACTCTGCTCTCAACCTCATGAAGCCTCACAGAAGAACTTTCTGAGCCTTTTCATACTTAGATATGGTATATTTCAATTCTACATCACTTATTAGGTTTTCAAACTCCTCTACTCGAAAGTTATCGGGCGTTATTAGCACATGACTTACGCTATGTTTATGATGGTAGACACAATTTCAGTGTTTAAACATTGTTCTTTGGAATGATGGGGAGAGGGTAAATAATGATTTCGTTGCTAATCTTGCACAAGAACAATCATAAATTCTTATTGTTTCATTTCCTAATAAATGATAAATACCCTGTCTATTACATGCCTCATCATGGGATCTAACAGTCTCAAAAGATTACCACCAAATTAAGAACTGCGTTCAGTGCGTCGATTGTGACAACCAATGAAAAGTCTTTAAACTCCATTCAGTACAACGGTGGGGTCATTAAAGATTATTTTTCTCACTGCTAGCTGATATTCCGTAAACATGTTCTTGCATTCACCGCAGACATTCGTCAGATGTATCGAATGATAAACATCGACAAGAACCAAAGAAACCTCCAGTGAATTCTTTGCAAAGAAGACTCAAATGAGCCAGTAAAGGTACTTAATACCAGCTTAATACTGTTACTTAAGGTACAGTTAGTGCTCTCCATATCTAGCAACGCGGACTCTAAAACAGTTTTCCATTGCTGAAGAAAAACTTTCCTATCGGTGCATTGGTACTGCGTAATGACTTTTACATTGACGATGTGCTAAGTAGAGCAAACACTCTAGAAGTTTTTCAAAGGGAAAAAAGATCGTAAGAAAAGAGTAAAGAGAATTTTGTTAAGAAAATTAATTACAATAAAATAACAACAGTTCAAAAAAACCTGGTGTGTTTTTGTAATATTAATTATTGTCATAAATTAAAGCATCTAAGATATAAGCAATAAATTGTGCACGCAGATTCTAAATAAAATTTCCAAAAGGATTTAATTTTTTTTTTTTTTTTACTTTACATTCGTAACTTTCACTATATCCGATTTCAATACCTTATTCTATTATTCAATTCTCTCTGATGCACCTCCGAAATTCTAGGCACGTAGCTCAAAGGTTATGTGTATCTCAAATCAGAAAACGGCGACGTAAATGAGCATTTCAGAAGCTTCCAATCGACTCCTATCCTCCTTTTGCCTCTCTGAAAAGTAATTCAATTATAGAGCTTCAATTTCCAAACGGTATTTTTTTTTTACTTCTCTAATCAGATTTCGAAAGCTGCTGGCCACACTTTTGTTGATTGTTTAACAGTCGACAACAGATTATGCCTCAATTCACTCTCTATTTCTCTTCAATTATTTCAGTATTATTTTTTTGTGATCTTTGAACTTTCAATAATGTTCGAATCTTTCTTTTCAGTAGAATTTTTGAAGAAATGTTTTTTTTTTTCAAAACAAAAGGTCCCATTCCATTCATTTACTTGCTTTAGTGCCTTATAAATTTTCTATTTGATACGTTTAAATTCTCTCACTTTAAATAATATAGGAATTAAAGAACATTGGTTCAGTTATCTTTTCTTCTTGAAAGTAGAATAAAATTTTGTTTTCATGAATGCATAATACATTTTGCAAAATTCTTTTCTCTTGCAGTTCTATATATTTTTTTTTAAATATCGTTTGATTTTGTTTGCCTGTAACATATCTGGATATGCAGTATAGAACTAGTGAAACAATTATTCAATACTATATCTCCTCTCATCAATCATATTTAAAGTCTTTTTTTTCTAATTTTTAAATGCTTATGTTTAAATATTTTTTTATTGCATTTTTCATCAAATCCATGGAAATATTTAATTCATTGCACATATGGTAAAAATAAGATGTTAACAAAAAAATTCATAATGGATCATGGCAAAAAACTTTATACTACGTTTAATAGTTTTGATTTATTATTATGTAATTATAAATATAATTTTACTTTATTTTATCCTATATTTTTTATCCTATGCCAGACCTAGGCATGACCACCAACGGTCTATGACGGGTAGCCCAATACAGTTCAGAATCACACATAAAACAATTCAAGTCTTTTGCTGTATTTAGAGCCAGTACGCCAATAAGAACAGGTGAGTAGTTCAAGTTCTCTCCACTCATGTCAGAAATAGTCAAGCAAAATGGATGAGTTGGAGAGTCTGTCAGTCCAAAATCTGTAAAGGTGTTTCCTAAGATGGACAAGTCCAGTTTTTATCCTGAAATTAAGAACACCAACAGGTCTAGACAGGTCGCAAGGAATGAGATTATCCAATAAAAGAACCGCAAGTCTTCCCACTTACATAGTTGGAAATAGTATCAGTATGACGGGCCTTAAATCTAGATGTAATAATTATCTTAATGTTATGATAGCAGACAGGGAGGATCTGATTGAGGAAGGTTTGATCCGACCTTACCAAGAGTATCTGCAAACTTATTACCCGCGACTCCACAATGGCTTGTCATCCGTTGCAGGGAAACATTACATCCACCATCTATCAAAATATCCAATCAGTAATCGGAACATATCTATTCTTAGAAAGGCAAGACTGAAGTAATTGTCTTCATAGTGGCCTGTGAAACAATGTAAATCAAAATATTCTGTCCTTCTCTTTTTGCGATCTCAATGCCATGTGAACAGCAGCCACTTCAAATTTGTACAATTTGCACCAACGGTCCTATAGAGACTAAACTGCCTGAGTAAACACACCAGCATCAGTAGCATAGACATCAAAATCAATATAAAAAATAAATGGTTTATGCTAAATTTTTGAGTGACTAAAAATATTATTTTAGTCGATTAAATTTATAACTAACCAACATTGTAAAGCTATATGAAATTAAACTGCCTGGAAATATTAATTCACACAATAATATTAATTAATAATCCTGCACTAAATACTGGCAACAGTACCAGTCCCATAGATACATCAAAATCATTATAAAAAAATAAATTGGTTTATAGCAGTAGAAATGATTTTGAATGCCTAAAAATATTATTTTAGTCGATTAAGTTTACAACTAACCAACATTTCAAAGCTACATTTTGAAATTAAATAAAAAAAATTAATTCACAATTCAATACAATTCATCATTAAATTAAAATCACACTAAAATCAAAAATAATAATTGTTATTATAATAAAAATACGCGTAAAAAATTCTGGGATTTTCTAACTCTTGCGGGGTATATTAATTTATTAAATGAGAAATTAAATTTCTTCACAAAAATTATTTCTATAGAAATGAATGCGACATGAAACCGAAAAAGTTAATAACATACTGAAAGAATATAAGCAATAGATTCTCTCCAAATAGTGTTGAAAATGCTTATTTCCAATTTAAAATAAGATGATATTTTTATTCAAAATATCCATCTTTGGATTTGAAAGGAAAGGATATTTATTGAAAGTAAATTAAAATAGCATTTTAAGAAGATAGAAACAATAAGTAGATTAAAATGTAGCTTCGAGTATCAACAGAGCTCTTACAAATGACGTTCGTTGTCGAAGAAGGAAACGGTTTCAGGTAAAAGAAACCTTTCCGTGCATTAGTAATCCCAGAATATAAATCTGATCTTTCCTATTAAAAATTCCCTTTACGGAATACCTGAAAACGGAGCACACTTTCACTGTAAGCCTTTAATACCTTCTGAAAATAACGGGAGACCGTCTATTGATCACTAATATCTTTATTGAGAAGCACCGGAGTTCCTCGAATGACCTACTATTCCTGAATTAATATGAAAGTATACTCATGTTTGTGAAAATTTCAACACCATGGACAGATCGTCATGAATGAATGAATTTAATACACAGTTGAGTGGTAGTGGTACAAATAAATGATTAAATGTTCAAACAAACAAACAATAACAAGAGATCAGAATCAGTATTTTGTGTAGCCACCACGCGCCGCAATAAGTGCTGCTGCACGGCGGGGGCCGCAGGTCAAGCAAATTTTGAATGTCTGCACAAAGGAAACGTTCCATATTGTTTGTAATAGCACCCAAAATTCGTCTGCAGAAGCAACGACCAGCGAAATCCACACATGTTCAATCGCCGACATATCCGCGGGAAAACGCGGGCCAAGGAAGAAGCTGTACTTGCCGCGTTGCAAGAAAAGGATTGAACAGTCTAGCGATATGAGGGCCGGGCAGTGTCCTGTTGAAATACAAAACCTGAAACTTAGAGGAAAACGCTTGAGATGTAGAACTTCACTGATGTACCAGTTGCTATTCAGATTTCCTAATTCTTAGCAATTGAGATCGTCCATGATATGCTATACGGCTCCCCAGACCACTCTCCGGGTGTTCGTCAACGTGTTGTGGCATTCGATAATGCACTCCAAGTGGTGGCGTTCCACCGACATAGCGTCTGACACAGGTACAGCCAGAAATATTGGCACCTAAATTAAAGCGGGATTCGTCAGAAAGCACGACATGCTGCCAATCAGCACGCCAATCTCTATGCTGAGCGGCCCATTGGCACAGGCGGCGATGGTTTAACTTGAGAGGATCCTGTATAAAGGAGTCCTTGCGCGTAGTCGACGCTGCGGCAGACGTCTACGAGGTGATGAAACACCGCAATGAAACACGCCTGTAGCTATTGACCACTGTGCTGCCAATTGTTTAGGAAGCTGTGCGTAGCGTAG